>VZTG01006201.1:5004703-5062446 GCA_013397845.1 Melanocharis versteri
CGAGCTGCTCTCGCCGGCCCAGCTCCGCGGCACAGCCTGCCCGGGCCGGCCCAGCTCCACGGCACAGCCCGCCCGGGCCGAGCTGCCTCCGCCGGCCGGGCCGCAGCTGGAACTCGGCGGCGGCAAGAGCTCAGCCGAGCCACGCCGCAGCCGACCGGGCCAGGCCGGGGCTGGGCCACCCTGGCCGGAACTCCCCAATTACCTGTTCAAAAGCCGGAAGTAAAAATGAGCTTTTCGCGGCTTTGTCTGTTTTAAATGTGGGATCTGGAGGCGTGTCCACCTCTCAGAATTGGTTCATGGTCAACCCATGACACCATTAAATCAGTTAGGATCAAGATCATGGCAGAAAACATTAGATGAGGAAGACAAGATATAATTCAAACAGAAAGCAAATATTGCTATGTTGTTTACAGCAAACAAAGGTGGGTGCACAATAAGCGAAATATTGGACAATACTGAAAAATTTGGAAAACCTACAATTCAATCACTGTTGTGGGAGCAAGATACTACGATAGAAGCTTCAAGCCAAAAACGTTCTCTTATATTTTGTGGGAGTGATTGAAATGAATGTCTCCCCCTATTTCACTTTTCCACCTCTCACAGCTGCAAGATTATAATGGGTCATATGAGTACTCTTTAACTGGAAAGTAAGAAAACTAAATTGTTTATTGATGGAATTAACAGTAATAGTTGAAACTGAAGATGAGTGCAAGGAATTCATTAGATCCCCAAGATGCTATCTGTGCTATAGAAGGCAGATGCAATTCGGTGCTGATAGATATGAGATAAAGCACATGGGAACACAAACATATACCATCATGAGCTCTAAATTAGCTATTGCTTTCAAGGAGACCTTGGAGTCACTTTGTATAGTTCTCCGGTGGTCAACATGCAAGCAGAAATTTAGGAATTTTTGGGAAGGAAATAGAGAATAAAGCAGAAAACTTCATAGTTAATTGTATCACAAGTGCTATATGACACAAAGAAAAATTATAAGGTGGTTTTATAGAGTAAACAAAGTACACATGAGAAGAAGGATCAGTCTGGGTTTGAACTTGTCTTAAGCTCTTACTAAGTGTCTACTCCTGGCTATTTCCAAAGGAAGGCTGGGTGAGGGAGTGGATCTTAGGTTAGAGACCATAATAGGCCATTTTTATATTAATTCATTTCTTGCATTCATGCTTTTCAAGTAGGTGAATTTCTCGATGTATTCAACAGGTATTTAACATACGGTTTTAAGGCACTTCAGCAGTTACATTTCTTTAAGAATTTTGGTTACCACATAAACATAGTAGCAGGTCCTAATAAGTCTTTAAAGATAATGTCCAATAGTAAGCTGGTTTAGTTTGATGTATTGAAAAAAACACATAATGCCAGATGAGATTACTGCTCACACATTGTACAATGCACCTGGCTAGGAACTATGCCAGATATATGTCTCAACAGACTTCATGTTAAAATTCAGTGAAAGAATGTATCAAATTCACTCTAATGTACATCCTTCTGCAATAATAATAATAATTTTAAAAATGAGATCTTATGTACAATGAAATAATACGTATACTGGGTCTTTTTCCCCATGAGAGATGCTGGAGGCATTACATATATTACATAAATTGTGTACATAAATTATATAGTATATGTATTGTATAGGTCTTTGTTCTGAACTCTGAAATTATTTTCTTGCATTCTTTGAAAATGCCATTGTTCAGCTTCATTATTTCTTTTTTCTTTTTTCTTTTTCTTCTCTTTTTTAATCCTGATTCTTTTGGTTCTGCTCTGTTGTTAGCATCTTTAGTGCCCTTGATATGACACTTTAAGAACAATGTCTGAACTAGAAAAATACGCTGTAATTGAGTGTTAATGGGAAAAATACGCATGAGCTTTATGACAGACATTTCCAGGAAGCTGTGACAAGCTTTCCTGTCCTGGCATCTTGATATCAGATTTTCAATGCTTAATTAATTTTCCTTTTCTTAACATGAGACTAAATTTTATGTATGATCAAATACAGTTCTTCTGCCAACACTGCTATGGATGACACTCATGAGCAGCAGGTATGCTCTGTACTTGCTTGAAGCAATGAGCATATCGTGCTGGCGGCAGGAAAACCCTCAGCAGTAGGGAGTGAGTGATCCTTGGCTGAATTTTCTTGGAGCAGAGACTCAACCTTTGCAGGGAACCTTCCTGGGCAGAGCTGCACCCGCTGCCTCAGAGGCTTGAGCAGAAAGGCAGTTTCTAATGCTTGGTGAAGCTGTGCCTCCACGCAGCACAGCTGTTTGAAAAGAGACTGTCTATCGATATCTTTCACATCATTACCCCTTACGAAGCACCTACTTCGCATGAGCCTATGCAAAAGAGCTTACCAAGGCCATGTTCTCACAGGATACCCACTCTGGAGGCAAAGCCAGCTGAAGGACCTGCCCTCCCCTCCTCAGCTCTCTCCTCTGCCTGCTTATTCCTCTCCCTGGTTCCTGTCTTATCTGAGCTAGCTCAAGTGCTTTCAGGGCTGTTCTGAAGCCCAGATAACAAAATCAGCTCAGTTTAGAATAAATCCTTTCCAGATTTAGTTCTGGAAAACACTGAATGCAGCCTGTAAGGAATTGTCCCATCACAGCTGAGAGACAGCCAACAGGGGAGCAAAGGGGAGGCATGGATGGCTGGGGGTAGTAAGGGGAAAAGACAGGAAAACTTTTAAAGCTGGTCCACAAATAAAACTAGTATCTGTCTGCACTGCACTTGACTGTAGCAGGAATAACCCAGCAGCAAATTACTGTTCTCTGAAGCCAGACAGAGTCACAAAGATAATTATACTTCAAAAAAGTAATCTGTCCTTGAGTGTGGTTTGGCTGCTGCCATTTGTGCCAGGCTCTGTTGGAGGCAGTGGCCATCCCTCACGTTTCCCAGTGCCCCACATGCATGTAGAAATTGAGTGTAGGGCTAAGTTTCCTGTGGGAGCACCCTGGTAGGTTTGGCATGTGGCCAGGCAGAGCATCACAGTGTTGCTGCCTGCACTGCCATTACCTGTGCCAGTGGCAGAGGGGACTGGCTGCTGGAACTGCTGTCACTGTGGCACAGGTCAGGATGAGTTCTGGCATGTCCCCTTCTGTGGCTCCTCAGGTCCTCCACACCAGCCCAGGATGGCAAATGTCTCCTAGACATAAACCCCACTCCCCTTCTGCTAGCTTTTCCTCCCCATTCTCTCCATCCCCCTTTCCTTTCTCTATTGATTTTCTGCTCCCCACCTTTCCTGTAAGACCTGGGACATGATTGTCCCACCTGGTGCAGCACTGATAGCTCCTCAGCCAGGGTGCCAGGCCAGTTATTTGGCATCTCTGCCTTGGTGCCACATGCATTTCATTTAAACCCAGACCAGCAGTTATATCATGGGGTCCTGGTCCCATTCAGTCATCCTCTTCTACTCTCTCTGTCTGGGAGTGTAAGCCAGGCACTCTTGGCCGCCTCTGCAGGCCAGATTTAATGACAAGGGAGAAATCACCCGGACAAAATGCATACACAGCTCCCTACACTAAATCACAGATGCTAAATCACACACTCAGCCAGTCATGCTCAGGATGAGAATTCACTTCATGAACACTCCCCTTGATTTAAATAGAGGGGTATGCCAGCTATTTTTAATTTACGAGTCCACCACACTGCTGCTGCTGGTGGCCACTGTTTGTGGTATATTGCTGTGATGCACTAAGCATATACTAAAATTTCCCAGCACATCCTGTCACATAAATTCTCTGTGTCTGTACTGTGTTACTTTGACAGTCATCACTTGTTTGGGGGTCTGAAACTTGTCATTCTTCATCTTTTCATCAGATGAAACTTCAGAAAATTTATATTTGTCTAGGAGGTTGTAATCTTCATTTATTTTTGCAGGGTATACTGATGGCACAAACAGCATTTACAACAGACTAACGACACTAACAATGTAATCATGTTCTGTACTAAGAATGATAGAAGGTGAGTTTCCATCTCAGACAAATATGGT
Organism: Melanocharis versteri; assembly: GCA_013397845.1. Lineage (NCBI taxonomy): Eukaryota > Metazoa > Chordata > Aves > Passeriformes > Melanocharitidae > Melanocharis > Melanocharis versteri. The sequence goes on from VZTG01006201.1 coordinate 5,008,704, forward strand.
GAGTTTTTTGCCACTTCAGCTGTGTCAATATAATGGTGTCCTTAACAAACATTTGCTTGTTAAGGACTGCATCTCAATTAACCTGAATGGTTTTCAAATTGAAGCAGAAAAAGAAATGCATGAAAAGGCCACTTATAAGCAATTTGAAGTGAATTGCTGCAATTTATTGCCAGCTTGAAACTCTGAGACGGACCAAAGGTAAATCACTGCATTCTGAAACTAAGCAAAATGATCCATGAATTTTTCCCTCCCTGTTGAATTTGAAGAGAAAACAAACTGGCTCCTGAATACATAGGAGTGTATTTGTGTATTTATACATAGGTTGTTCTACCACCACAGAACATTTTTAGCTTTTTAAAGACATGATTTTGTCCTTATGCTGATAGACCTTCCCATCTTGAATCAAGGGCTGAATCTCTTCAGAGACTCTTTATGGCATCTTAGCCATTGCTGAGCTGAAGACCCAGTATGTTCCCTCATCAAAGCAGCAGGAACTCCTTCTGCCAGGGCTTTTTCACAGCTGCCTGGCTTCAGCACTAGGTAAAATTCACTCCAGCAGAAGAGACCAGTGTTCCTCTTGTGAGAGGAGTCCAGCCAGGGGAATCTGACACTCAAAAGAATGGTGTAAGGGGCATTAAAATGAAATAATTTGATCCCCATAGGACAGTCTTACACACAGGAGGATCTCATATTCAATCCTAATAGCAAGCAACCATAACATAGAGTTTATTCTTAGAGTCTTACTGTGTTTTCAGCTCTCATCATTTGCTCTGACAAGCAGTCTCCTGTCTGTATAAAAGCCACAACTTCAGGGCAACCAGGATCATCAGAGCAGGGCAGCCTGTACTGAAGAGAAGCTAGGGGGAGAAACTGACTCAGTAGCTCCATTCCAATAAGCAAAGAGTGATCAAACCATGCAAAAAATTTGCTGTCTTTTTTCAGTTTGAAGATGGGCTTAATATTAATACTGTATTAATGTAACTGTGGCACATCTTTCATTATTGATAAATTAGGAGAAGCAAAGCACCTTGGAATCAGAAATGTAAAGCTATGATGTTTGTAGCGACCAAAACTGCACTAAATATCTTAAAGATCTCAAAATAAAATCTTTAATCTGAAAATCTTCTCATCTGGAAGACTATGAGTTTAAGTTTTTGCCTACATCCTAAACATGGGAGAACTGGAAGTGAATCAAATACTAAAAAAAATATATAACTTATTCCATATACAGCACACTGCACACTCCGCATGCAGTGGAGTCCTCCCAGGTAGGGTCAAACTGGAATTTCCTGGCTTTGTTAAGTGCTAAACCATGAAACTTTGTTGATAACTTCTGTTCTTTCAAGAACAATTTGCTACAAAGGGAAAAATCACTTTTCCGTATGATAAGACAGCTTTTCTTGAACTGTAGCAGCACATTTTCTCCACAGGTCTTTCTTACTCATAGAATCCTGCTCACTGAAGACTTCTAGCTATCAGTTGGGTAAAATCCAACTTTGTTATCTGGGATCCTATGGAACATAATTTTTTTGTACGTCAGTTCACTGCTGTTTATTATAAGTTATTTCCAGACTTCCTTTGCTTTCTCAAAAGATCCTTGCACTGAACAGTATCCTGTGTGACTGCACTGCAGTCTAGTCCATGTTTACTCCACTGGTGCAGGCAGAGGAGACAGTGAGGCGGCATGAGCAGGAAACAGGACAATAACAAAGATGGAATATGACTTGAGGAAATTCCAGAAGTCCTCAAGGCAACAATGAGAAATATATTAATTAAGGAATGTCTGTTTGTCTGGCTCCAGTCAGATTAGCAAATAAACCCCAAACCTTGATGTTCTGATCTAGAGAGGAGAAAGGAGAGAGTGCAGATGGCTATTGCTAGAAATGAATGTCTGGTAATGAGAGGAACATAGGTGGAATTGGTTGGGTTGGGATTTCAAAAGAACTCAGAATGAGAGGATTTCCCTAAGGTGATGAGCTACTGTGTACTAACAATATAGAGTTTTTGCTGCTGGGGTTTTTCCTTTTCATTTTTTAAAAATGTTTTTAAAGGAGTAGGCAATGGCTTCATAAGTAGTTTTTAGCCTTAATCTCATCCACTACTCAGACACTCTTGAGCACAAGTGTTTGGTAGTGATGGGAGTTGAAGAAACAATTATGCTCCCACAGATGGAACTGTCTGCTGAGTAGCACTGAGGGCGTTTGAACCTTGGAATTGCAATTGAGCACAGACACAGTGATGAATGAGGCTGTATTTGACACAAGGAAAATGCACTCGAATCATCCTCAAAACTAATCCTCAGTGCTGGTCCTGAAGACCCTACAATCATACTTCCTTTGTAACTATCATGGCCTACTTTGATTTCTGTCCTCACCATCTTTCTCTCTGATTTTAACTGGAATAAAGGAAGTGCCATCCATGGGATTTAGTGCATAATCCTAAACTGCACAGCTAGAAAACAGTGTCTAGGAATTTGGACAAAACACGATCTGTCTAGGTAGTCACCTATGGGCACAAGATAAACTTGGATCATTGAGGAGCGGTTTCTGATTCTAGAACTGCTATTTCCCTGCACTCATGTTGCTGATTTTATCAAAGTCTTGAGAGATAGCTAAGCCTGATGAATGTGTCTAAGTTTCTGTACAAAAAGAAAATAACTTCAACTCAAATCTTATATTTGCTGGAGCTGATCACACTGGAAATTTCTGGCCTCAGAGCAGTACTGGTAGCTCTTGTCCCAACCAGTGAGGTATCTGTTTGCATTGTTTTCAGGTTTGGGGAAATGACTTACTGGGTTTTGTGTATCTTATGAAATTCTCTATCTGTATTTCTGCCCATTAAACATATTTTGAAAGACATTGGCAAATGTGAACACAACTGTGCCTCCTGCTATGCGATGGTACATAATGACATGTGGCCACTTCTAATTTTTATTAAAACTCAGTACACTGAAAAACACATAAAAGGCACTACCAAACAGAGGAACAGCAATCATGTTTTGGCCGAAAAAATCATGTTTAAGCTTGTTTTTCATGCTCGGTGTTCTTCCCCTCTGTGTTGCACATTACTGACATTTCTAGCAGCACTTGAAGAATGATTAGATTCCTCCTTCCACTTTGCTTCCCCCTCATCTTCTTACTTTTGTCCTCTACAATAATATATCCACTTCACTTTAAAAAACATAACTTTTTCTATCAGTGTCTGAAGTCCAGAAACTGAGAGCTTTCTACCTTATTGCTGAAGTAATCTCTGTTACTGTTGGTAGTGAGGCTTTGCAGCAACCAGGCTCTGGAAAGCCCCGGCAGGGAGTGGATTCTTCCCTCTTTCTCACTATTACAAACTGGGGAGATCCTTCACTGATTGTGCTGAAGTGAGGGGAAAATCCACACCACATTCACTATTCTGCACGGATCATCTACTGTCTATTATGAGCTGAAAATACCATCATAGGAAGCATTAAGAAGGCACAGCTACTAGTAATGAGCATATGTGTATCTCTATTATACTGGTTTTAAGATAACAAGGTGTAGTGAATGCAAAGGGCCTCACCCAGCCTGCCAAAAAAAAAAAAAAAGAAAAGAAAAGAGGTAGAGAAAAGAAAACCCTGCCCTAAGTAGTTCTTTTTATTCTTGAAGGTTGTTAATGAAAAGGGAAAAAAATCACACTTGAAATGAAAGACATTGAGGATCTGCTTGTCCTCGCGCACATTCAATGTGTGCTGAAGGCTGTAACAATGAAGGGAAATGATAGCAGAGCAGCATTGCCCTCCCTCAGACTGAGAAACTTTCACTGCAAAAGCATTTTAAAAGAATAACCCAGAGTACAGTAATTAAAGCTGATTTGGCTTCTCAAAAGACGGCTTCAAGCTTTTGTGCTGAACCTTCACAAATTCCACAGGGCTTTATTATTAATTGTGCTCCCCCTGCACACTGCTCTCTTTGGGATGTTTCTGCTGTCACAGGCTCAGTATTTCTCACAGGCTTTCTGTACATAACTGAGACTTGTCAGGAGAGGGAAATGTTTTTCCAAGCATTTTTCCCCTTTGTCCTGCCTTTCTGGTGCCTTGCTCCCTTGGCAATTTTTTGTTTGCTTGCTTTTTAATTTCTTCAACATTTTCTTTCAGAAAGTCTCTGATGGAAAGGAATGACTTTGGGGCTGCATGCTTTTCTTTCACCACTCTGAGATCATATATCAAACCCACCTGGAATCATTGCTCCTGAATATCTGAACAACTGGTCTCTTGCAGGAGCTGCTGGACACCCTGTGGGGCAGGCAGCCATGAATGCAGCTGTGGGTGCAAAACACACGCCTGGCCTTGGATCCAGATTCCACCAGATATCGGGAGAGACAGAAACAGAATTTAAAGACTGCTGCTAGGCAAGGGAGTATGGTTTGTGAAGCAATCTGTGCTAGAGGGAAGAATTGACTCTTCAGGCTGTATTTCTCTCACAGCCATTTTTCTAATGTTTTTCCATGTTGCTTTTGAATGGTTTTGTGTTTCGTTGCTTTTTTAACATGGAGAAGTGAAAGGCTGAATTTTGTAGAATTTGGAAGACAGGCTATGTATCCTGGAATAAAAGTGAAAGGCAGAACTCTTTACTGTAGTCAAAGGGACCATAACATGAAAGGTAGTGACCCACTGTCATTTAAAAGATACCGCTAAGTATCAAAATATCTTTATACAACAAAAGATACTGTTGCTACTTTCCAGGTAAAACTCCACTGCTAATATTTCTTGCTTCTTTCTGTGATGTCTTGGTTTGAACAGACAGGAGTCTGCTAAGGAAGACAGGAGCCTCCTTTGGAATGGGAAACGTAACCCCCCTCCCTCCAAATTAGTATAATTTTTAAATAAAGGAGCTTTTAGGCAATGATATGAGAAAAAAGAATAACAGTNAAACGGTTTCCAGTTTGACTGGTGCTTGTGCTACTTTAACACATGACATTCATTGCTCAATGATAGCCAGCAGATCGCCTTGCAAGGCTAGCCAATCTGGCACAACACTTCGTGGATTTCAGCAAAACAGGGTAGATTAGAAGGGGACCCGACTGTGGACTGCAGTTTTTTCCCTCTGAAGAAGAATTGTTCAAATGGAAATAAATAGACAGTCCTTTTGCCATCAAATATATTGTTTCATCCATCTAATTGTCCTGACTAGTGTATGACTCTGCTGCAGGGGAAGGCTTCCATTTGTGGGGAAAAATGAACTTTATTATCATCACCTGCTTGTCCTTGATTGCAAAGTCGAGGGTTCTTTAAGTTCTTTGGATTTATTGAGCCAGATGTGTGTACATATAGACATCCACTTGTGACCTAGTCATCCGCCCTTCTTTTACAGCTGGTAAGAGAAGACATTTCTTCACTTTAATGAAGAAAATATCAAATGAACTTGTGCTATGTAATGCCCTAGAAGTGCCTGCTTGTTCCCATTAACTCCTCAGAGAGGTAGAATGACCAGTTTAGATATACTAAAAAAATTAATGTCACTCCCTATCTTCACTAGGGGCAAGAAGGAGGATCTGAGAAACTCTGGGCTGGTTAGCCCCACCGTGTTCCCTGGGAAAGTGTTGGAAAAAATAATCCTGGAAAGCATTTCCAAACCTATCAGTGACAGGAAGGTTACTGGGAGTAGTCAGCTTGAATTTATGAAGGGGAAATCCAGTCTGACCAAACTGATATCCTTCTACGCTAAGATGATACTGACTCCTACAACATCCTCATAGATAAACTGGTGAAGTATGAACCAAATAAAAGGGCAGTAAAGAAGACAGAATCAGACTCTTAGCTATGTTTATTGAAAGGGCAATGGGCAAAAAACATGAGCCGATATGTGGGAAATTGTTTTTAAATATAACCATAACTTTTTTTATTATGATGTTGGTCAAACGCTGAAACAGGTTGCCCAGAGAGGTTGTTGAGCTTCAGTCCTTGGGGATGTTCAAAACCTGGCTGGATGCAGTCCTGGGCAATCTGTTGTAGTTGACTCCAAAAGATATCAAGCATATTAAAATATTGTTTGTTTGTTTGTTTATCCAAACCCAGTATGCTACCAGAGGACAAAAAATTCTGGAGTAGGCTTCCCAGTCTTTTGCTAGGTTATCTGTTTCAGCTCCATCATAATGGAATCAAACCAATGCTCCCACTGACTGAAAGCTCTGCACCCAGGAATGCCTAAAAAAAAAAAGGATTAACAAAGTGTCTGACAATGCCTTGGATTCTTCCTGGCTGTGAACACAAGCAATAAAGTGTTGTTTCTTTTTTAAAGAGTAACTTCTGAAGTATCAGGCAAAGATCACGAGATCTGGAGAGTTTATCAGCGTAATAAGTGTTGCCCATGAAGACTCAGAGGCACATTAGCACCACATAGACATGACTGGGTTTGCTCATAGCGTCATTGGCTGGGTCCAAGAGCAGTAAAAGAGCACATAAAGTGTGGGGTGAAAGAGAGTTTGTCCGTGTTTGAAGTCAATATAAAATTTTCTGACTCCTCTCTAGAAGAGACCACAAAGAGGAGAGTTGAACTAGTTTTTAATATACCAAAGTAGTTTTTTTCTTCCCAAGGCCCAGAGGAAAACTAGACTTGTGTAAAGTGAAAGGAACTTGAAGAATTTCTTCTATTTCTTACAATCTCTAGGGAATCTGGCCTCACCTCTCATAGCTTACCTCATTTTGAGACTGGTGGTTATAGAATACTCAGAGAGACACAACAGGAAAATATTAATTCCCATTGTGCTTGGGCAGAAAATAGCATCCTGTGTTCTCAGTAGCAGACCTGGCCATGTGGCCCAACCTCTGCAACCTCCAGGCTTCAGTACTGAGAGTCCCAACAGCGATGAAACGCTGCCTGCCAGGGCTTCAGCTGGTACAGACTGTAGGAGCACATCTCGCTTTGTCTCATGGGTCACTTCCTCTACACAAGTTTCTGCCCCTTTCCCAGCTCCCCAGTGGCTGTGGGGTTCATTTCAGTGCCTCCAGAGTAGAGTTTGTGCCTGACATTCCAGCAGAGTTTGCTGCTTCTGAGCAGTCACTTAGGCTAAAACAAAAATGAGTTACAAAGTGACAAGATAGCTCTAGACACACCAGTGAACTAGAAATAAGTGGAAAGGTCAGTAAAATATTCTTCTGCCAAATTAGAATGTCTGTTATTAAAGAGTACATGGAAATGGAGCAATAGTTAATTCTTTGCTATTGCACAACGTATTCTTTATATATTTCTTTTCTCATTAGCACACTGAATAGGCATTTGAGGTAGGGATGCACCCAAAAGCCCATTCTCTGCAAAAATAAAGGAAAGGAAATGTGCAAATAATAACGTCACAAGGCCTGTCAGAATTTTCTTTAAAATGCCTTCCTTTCTCTCTTTTTTTTTTAACTTCTGGTCATAATCTTTAGGAGCTACATTTTGCAAATTTCCTGTGTCCTAGAAGCATTATTAATGGAGGACTGAAATGTTCTTTGAACATGCACCAGGTGCAAGACTTTTAAAATCAGATCATTTTCAATTACTGCTGCGTTTCCCCCTTTTTCTTACTTCAGCAGAGGCATCATTTAAACAGATGATATTTTATGAACTGACCCACTTAGAGACAATGCCATGCAACGTCTGAAGCTGGTATTCTTATCTGGCACATACTTGCAAGTGTTGGTGTCTCTTCTAATAGCCCTCTACATCTACTGAAATCCTATTGCAATGGAAATGGGTGGAAAAGGCAATGCTGAATGTTACGAAATGCCTCTGAAAGCACAATACATAGCTCAATGTACTATTGTGCTCCATCCCTTAACACAAAAGTTAACGACAATGGTTCCAGGTGCTGTGGAAAGAATTGGGAACAACAGGACTGAAATGGTTTATCAGGAAAATTTACCAAATGAGAGGGTCACTTAACCGGGACTTAGGTTTACTCTCCCTTCCTTGGTAGGTCTCAAGTCTTCCTCGAGGCACCCCGTCTTTGTGTCCTGCTTTCCCACATGGAACATGTGGATCCCAGTACAGTCCTACCCTCTGGAGTGATGATGGCAAAGTTTTTGAAAACAATGGTAATGGTACGATTGGGAAAATACCTATAACAATTAGAAAGGGGTCAGGGAGAGGGATGTAGCAGGTATACTGTATTTCTTCATCAGATATTTTTAACCTTGTGGGAAGCAAGGGATTCTTCTAGGAAATCTTTGTCTGCCTGGTGGAAGCACAACTGCTCCAATGTTTGTCTGAGTGTGACATTCTGGCTAGCTCCTGTCAGAAGCTCTGCTGGTGGCTTAGACAGCACTTGAGATATGGAAGATGCCCAAGCACTAAATCATGCTACAATTATAACAAGCTGCTGAACTGTTCCAGAAAACATATCAGTTTCAAACCATCAGGTTTTGCATATTTAGAGTAAATTTTACTCTAACGAGCTTGTTCGTCTAACAGGCTGGAAAATCTGGTAGGAACTGCCAATTTGTACACATTTGCCACTAATAGGCTTCTCAAGCACTGTGGAGGTTTCTATAGCTGTGAAGCCATTCATGTGGCCTCACAGTCACTCTCTGGGGATGGACACTAGATCCATCACAGCCAGCCTCAGAGTTATGATTTGTGTTATGGGTTGTAGTGGCTAGCAAAATTGTCAGTATCCAGAACTGCATTGTGCTTTGGCTGTCAAAACCAGCCAGAAAGTCATCCCCTCTCCCCAAAAACAGCACTCTTCATGTCATGAATGAAAAGTCACCATCTGATGTGCATCTGGCAGCAGACAGGAGGTGGAGTAACAGTCAGAGCCAGGTCTTGGTAGATGAGTTCACCAGTGAAGTGGCAGAATGGGCACAGGCTCCAAGGCACGTCACACTCGGACGAAAAGTGTCAGCAGACTTAGATTATTAATTAATTAATAATCTCTATTATGGGTTCCAAAGAAAATGTGGATCTCTTTGCATTCTCTATACTTGCTGTGTGGTTGTGTCTGCAAGTGAGAATCTGTCCAGTAGAGTGAGACCTCCTTTCAGGCTATAGGTGGCTGCACAGCCCTGTGAGCTTCCCATAATGGGTCCTTGTGGGATAGAAATAATGTTTCTTTCCTTGAACCCAGGGCAAGAGTGTTACAAGTTAGACAAAAACTGTTTTTTTTCTCTGTGAAGGATGAGTTCCTCTGCTGACAGAAGAGAACAATTTGCTCAGTGATTTGATGCTTCCTGACTGTTTAGTTACTTTGTAGAATTAAAAAGAATGAAGTTTGAATCTGAATTATTCCACTTAGATGCAAGGAAAAACTCTGAAAAATAGGACTTTGAAAGGCAATATTCTCTCGGTTTTGTTCAGTTTCTATTCCAAGCCACTAGGCCTCAGGAACTGATGCCAACTATCCCTGAAAAATACTGTCCTCCCTCTGCTGCAGATGGGAAGCAAAAACAAAGGATGTTGCTCCATTCTGCCTGCTGGCAGGGTTATTTACCTAATTGTGCCTCCTCAATGGCAGGAAAAAAGCCAGGAGGATGAGGGTCACAAAACCTTCATCATGGTAGGCCGTGACAAGAAGCCCAAGGTTTAACAACTTCAGAATGTTAACTCAAGGTCAGCAACCAGTTTATCAGTATGTAATAGCTTATTGAATGTGGGATCAATCTATGATCCCAGAAATTACTGCCTTGGAATCTAGTTTTGGTAGTTTGATTAAACTTACTTAAATAGGGCAAGAGTGGAAATGAATAAAGCTGGTGCTCCAGAGGGGACTCTCTAGTACAGTATCATTTTTCATCACAGTAACAAAAGTGCTTGTAATCTATCCTTAAAGTCAATTAAAGCTAAATGCAAGATGTTCAACTGTTTCTATGCAGTTTATTTGTCTAAACTGTGTTTTGTTTTGGGTTTTGTTTGTTTGTGTGTTTGGGTTTTCTCATTTGTTTTCTTTTGGGCTTTTTTTGCCTTGTAACATCGCGCTTTTTCTGAGTTTGTTAACCAATATGGTCAAACCCCAAAGGCTAAATCATGAAATTCCTCAGATGGATTAAAAATAATGAGAATTTGAAATGTATATTCTTTTTAGTTGCTCTTTGAACTGTTAGAATTTAGGATTTTGATTCTTTGGTATTCAGCATTTTATTTTTCCCACTGTAAGCAAGGACTGTTATTCTCAAGAATTCCAGGAGACAGGGCTTCTGCTACCAAGCACTATATAAAGTGAGGATACAAATGGTATCCAGGCTATGGTGGGCAAATCCTTCTACCAGTGGAGGATTCCTGCCTGTAACCTGAAAATTGCAGGCAAGAAATTTCTGCTGTCCCATGATGCAGAAAAAGAGAATTTCACAGGATTCTGACCATTCAGATGAAGTCATTCACATATTCAGAAGTGGTCTTATTCACCTTTATCACCATTATTTGCTTAATTTCTGTATGAATATGGTTGTATATAGTGAAGACCTATGCCTTATGTTATATCTATGTTCTTGTATTTGAGGAGATTTAGAAATTGAAATTGAGTGAATCTTACAGGCATTAAACCTTAGCTCTAAAGAGATGCTCAGAAGTAGCTTAAAGCCTTACTTTTATTAGGACTCTGATTTTGTTCATTAGAGCTATGCATTAAAAGCCACAGTTTTAATAGAAATTTGGGAGTAAATTACTGTGTTGCTTCAAAACTACTAAAGTGTCATCACATGTAGCTGCAAGGACTGCTTGTCCAGTCGGACAGCTCTGCTCCTCACATTGCTTTCAACTTGCCCATTTTCTCTCCTGCTCAGCATCGTTGCTCCCCTGACAGCCACTTGGATGTGCAGCTGCCATCGTTCTGTCACCTCTCTAGACAAACAGCAACTGGCAGCATCAGTCTCTACTGAAAGACTGATAATGTGGCATCTTATTTTAGCTCTGAGGAGAATACTGTGTAAAGGGGTTGCCATTCAGTATCATCTTGATGGTTTTCTGAGTAATTTCTATAGAAGGAAAAGAGATTTGATCCCCCTTTAGGATCTTCAAAGGTCTGATAGACTCCTGCAGCCTGTGTTAGGACCATGAAACTCCACCTGGACTGGAGAATCATAGACTCACAGAATAATTTAATTTGCAAAATTCCTTTAAGATCATTGCATCCAACCATTCACCCAGCACTGCCAACTCCACCACTGAACCATATCCCCAGGTGCCACATCCAAAGGTTTTTAAATATCTCCAGGGATGGTTACTCCACCACTCTCCTGGGCAGCTTGTTCCACTGCTTGATAATCCTCTCCATGAAGAAATTTTTCCTAATATCCAGTCTAAACCTCCCCTGAAGCAACCTGAGGCCATTTCCTCTCATCCTGTCACTCATTACCTGGGAGATGAGGCCAACCCTCACCTCACCACAATCTCCTTTCAGGCAGTTGTAGAGAGTGATAAAGGCCTCCCTGAGCCTCCTTTTCTCCAGGCTAAACACCCCCAGCTCCCTCAGATGCTTCTCATCAGATCTGTGCTCCAGACCCTTTGGTAGGTTCAGGGAAGCCTGGATCAGGAGAAGTGATGCAAGGAAAATCCCCAATTCTTTCACTGTTCTCCTCTTGGGAAGAACACATTCTCCAACTTGTTAGCCCAGATGGAAATAACCATCTAATTTACATTACATGTAATCATTTTCTTCATAGTTTTGATTCCTGATTTCAACAGTCTGTTGTCTAGAAATATTCCTCACTACTGCATTCTGAGAGGGCTTAATTTGGAAACTTTCACATATATGTATTTTTTGCTTTTGCCAAATTCCCGTGACAGGCAAATATCGTGTCCTGTTAAGTCATCCAAAAAGCAATTCTTTCAGAAAAGCACTTTGTAGTGTGCACTTATAAATACTGTTGGTTTAATTGCTGCTGTAGCTGTTGTGACAGAATATTCTTACAAGACATTGGAAAAACACCCGTCTGACCCTCTTTCTTTAAATTACCTGAACAGGTCTAGTAAGAATAGCAAAAGTTTGAAAACCTGGGATTTTCGGATAAGTTTTTGGGCTAGATAGTTTTTTAGATGGTTAATATATATTTAAAAGAGAATTGTTGGAGAGATCCATTGGGCATAAGAGTCAGTGGGGGATATTTCTTGCCAGTTCCCTATGCTGGTTGTAATCCCACTGGAGGTTTGCACTGTGAGAGGAGTCATATCCTAGTTTGTTCTGGTTCAAAAGATTAGCAAAAAGTGATGCCAAAAGATGGTCCTGTCCAGAATGAGACACTGTGTCTTGCTCCTTGGCAGGTCTTGCGAGGCGCTTTGAAGAAATATTAGAAAATTGGCTTGAATTTAAAGATTTTTTTGTTGGTTTGTTATGTGTTTTCCAAAGAGAATGCTTTTCCTCTAAACAGACATCATTTTGCCTTGCTAAGCTGAGTTATCACAGGTTCAGCCCTGCTCTTTTTCCTGAGGAGAGGTGCTGTACCACGGCTTGAAGTAAACCCAAGGAATGGCAATAAATTGTGAGACCTGGAGTCAAGAGATTAATCCTAGAGGAAAACACCCCTTAGGAATAACTCAGAAAAGAGTCTGCAAGCCCTTCATCCTGCATGGGCTCTCAATGGGGCCAGGCACTGGTCCCTGCCCGGTGTTACGGACACAGTGCAACTCTGGATGTAGGTCCAGCACCACCCAGGGCTTCAGTGGAACAATCTCTGCCCCAAGAAATCAAGTTTCACAAAATCAGGCCTTAAGTTTGTAAGACAGCTATTACAGACTTTATTCAAGCAAAAGATTTGAATATAAGCTGGGCTATAAGAGTACAGTTAGTTCATCACTTTCAGTGAACTGCATGTACTTCAGCTTTACCTACTAAGGAAAAGAACTTATCAAGCAATTGTATTTCCACATTGTCGTTCTGTTTTCCAGTTCAGTGAGAAGAAACACCCTGAGTTAACAGAGACTTCCCCTGAACAAGCAACTCATCAAAGCAATACAAGACTATATTATGCATAGAAAATTATATTCTTTCATGTTGTACCTTGGCTGTCCCTCTTAAATAATGATTGGTGGGGGTTTTATTGATGTTCAGCAGCTATATATCAAAGACAGCAGCTCATAAGATCAGAGGGAAATTATGATTGTGTATTAGTGGCTGGTTATTATTTAAAAACAAAGCCTATATTGGCTACCCCTCCATTAGACACACTCTTGTGGATATTCCATTTTCTGAGTCTCACAAAACAATTTAAAGCTAAGCATAGTAGAGCTTATTCTGCTTTAGATATCAAGGGAATTTACATAATGATGAATTTAAACGCAAAAGCACAAATTAAATAAATTCACATGTAAAGGAATATGCTTCAAAAGTTTGCACATTTTTGCTGGCTGGGATTCAGAGGATAATTAAAACCCTCAACCCTCTTGCTGATCATCAATCCAGAAAACATGTAAGTAGGTTTATAGAACAAAAGGCGAAGGCCCTGCTCTCGGTATTCTGTCTAGACAATGAGTTGACCTTATTTAAACTGGTGCACTGGGGGGCATCTCCCGGGACTTGAAATCCATGAAAGTGAAGGAGCTAATTGCTTGAGATCAAACCATAGTGTCCAACAGAAAAAGTGTCCAAAATTTGTATGTACTTTGGGAATATTTTCAAAGGGAAAATAGAGCCAAAGAACCTGGGAAGGAAGGCTGCTTAAACTACCACCTTCAATTTCTGTCTCTTGCTTGAGCCTTTTTGTTCTTCTTGTTCTGTGCTAAAGTGAATCTTTGCACAGTTGTGCTGTGAGCCATTTTGGGGAACTAAGCCAGCTGAATGCTGAAACTAATTTTCCTTGGTTTGTTTTCCAGACAGATCAGTTCCTCAGTGTGATTCACTCTCGCACTGAAAGGTCTTGCATAGGCACAGCCTGAGGAATGATGCTAGGGCAGGAAGGAACAGCAAAGAAACTGAAGTGTGATTATCCCTTTACTGACCATTGAATGCATTATTCATCTACTGCCATGCTGAGAAATATGTTTATTTAGCAATTTGATGTCTTCTCTACAGGGGCATGTAGCGACAGGACAAGGGGGAATGTCTTCAAACTAGTAGGCTTAGATTAGATATTAGAAAAAAAAGTCTTTGCTGTAAGGGTGGTGAGATGCCGGAAGAGGTTGCTCAGAGAAGTTGTGGCTGCCCCATCCCTGGAATTGTTCAAGGCCAGCCTGGATGGAGCTCTGAGCAACCTGGTCTAGTGGAAGATGTCTGTGACCATGGTAGGGAGCTGGAACGAGATGATCTTTAAGGTCCCTTCCAACCCAAACCATCCTATGATTCTGTGATTCTTGATGTTCAGGCTGACAGGTAATTGTTGTAATAAACTGTGATATGGTTTTTTACCCTTCCTTTCTCTTTAGCCCAAACATAAGGACCAAGATGTTCAACATAGTGCCAGGAATAGGTGAGAGACTGAAAAAATCTGTAAAAGTTACAGCATACCTCAATAGTTACCTAATTAACCTGTTTAATTTGGCTAAGACCATGTTCAAATTGGCTGTCATCTAATTATGCTCTATTCACTAACATTTTTTATAATATTTCTTATTTGCATGGCATAACTAATTTAGTGTGAGTTATGGTGGATTTTTTTTAAAAGCTTTAATTGTGGGAATGTGTAAAATGATCATTTATTCTTTTTCTCTGTATCTTACAGTCTGTGTTTTAAAATCAGCTGTAGATTATGACTGTGAAAAAATGAAGTGTTTGTTACAAGGACTTGGGTTTCTTATGATTATTCTCTGCTGGGTTTTGAGAGTTAACCCTCTCGGTGGAAGCATGAGTCTTAGCATGATCTATAGTGTCACTGTGAAGATTAAATACCAATAGCAAAAGTAATGATCAAACTTTTGACTTAAAGAGGGTATAGATGTTTTGACTCAGCAGAAAGCTGCAGCACACAATTTGAAAATAATGTACATTTTAATATCCTGAAAAGTAATTTATTGCAAAATGTGAGCACTAAAGAAGTGTATGGGTAGATATATGGATATGAAAGTACTCTGCTTGTATCTGATGTCTTGTACTTATTTCAGATTAAGTCTTGGAAAAACCTGTGTGATTGTTTTAATTAGTGTTTCTCGAGACAACATAGTTCTCTGTGGGTTAAATAATAAAATGAAAATTCTGAAAATATGAAGATTTTTATTTTAGGCTACTGAGCCTTGAGTTTGTGCCATAAATCCCATTAGTGTGGGATAGTTGATAGATCTAAATTTGTGAAGAACTGCTTGTTCTAGATTTGTGAGTTTTAGGTTCTTTTGGAGATGGCATCATCTGAGTTGGCATCCTCAGTAATATTCTTTCTTTAAAATCACTTCTTTGAAAGCCTGATCTTTAGAATCATAGAATCATTTAGGATGGAAATAAACCTCTAACATCATGAAGTCCAACTGTTGCCTCAGCGCTGCCAGGTCCATCACTAAACTGCCCTTAAGGGTCCACATCTTCAGATCTTGTTAACACCTCCAGGGATGGTGACTCAACCACTACCTGAGGCAGCCTGTTCCAGGGCTTGATTACCCTTTCCACAAAGAAATTTTTCCTTATATCCAATGTAAACCTCCCGTGGTGCAACCTCAGCCTCTTTCCTCTTGTTCTAGCAGTTGTTACTTTGGAGAATAGACAGACCCCCACCTGGCTACCGCCTCTTTTCAGGGAGTTGTAGGGAGAGATAAGGTCGCCCTTGAGCCTCCTTTTCTCCGGGATAAACACCCCCAGCTCCCTCAGCTGCTCCTCATCCGATTTGTGCTCTCTTCCCCAGCTCCACTGCCCTTCCCTGGACATGCTCCAGCACCTCCTTCTTGTAGTGTGGGGCCCAATATTTTATCTTTGTAGGCCCTTTTTCCACTTATATGTGCTTCTTACAAAGGAGATTGCTTCCTTCATAAGCAAAGAGTATTAGGATTAATGCCCACACTCTGAGATGTGAGACAGATTTCCCCGATTTCAGAGAGTTCAGTTCAGTTGTATGCTCTGTCACAGACAGTCGGATCTTTTCCCTCTGAGGTATTAAGGTACTTCCCTAGCCACTGAAAGGGGAATATAATAGAATTAAAAAACCACCCAGCCCTCTATTCAGGTTTTTGTTAGCTAATTGAATAGGAGGTGGAGTTTTTTGGGACCAGAAAACTCACCTTTGCTTGCTTTGACATACAAACAAGGACCTGTCAGTGACAAAACACCTTTAACTCAAACACTTTCTTGCAATGGGGCACAGAGCAGCAGTGACTAATTAAACCATGCCAGGTCTTTGTACCTGCTGGGATCACTGCCTCTGTTCTCCCACCTCCATTATGTCCTTTTTTTCTCTGCTCTGGCTGCTGTCTTGGCTGTGCATGCCGTGGGGAAAGGTTGTTTCATACATCCTTGTATCATTTACACTATTGCTGGACCCTTCCAGTAGTTCAGATCCTTGGGGGATCTTTGCTGCATGGCATGAAACAACCAGCTGAGATGTTTAAACCTGAAAGCTTTTTCCTCTTCACTGTGTGAGCAATCAGGGGAGGAAGAGGAGCTCTTGCCTTGCCTTTCCAGGCTTATTTAGGCACGTAAATTGAGTACTTGACTGAATTGCTCTCGCTCTTCATTGACCACATAGGGAGCCTCCTGAGACTTCCGTCCTGCCTTAGGCATCTAACATCAGATGACTACAAATTGGCTGTGTGCTATCATGATTACAATTTTTTTCCTCTCTAGCTTTATTTATAGCTTTAATCATTTCAGTTATTGTTTGTGTAGTTTCTATGACCTCTTTTTAATAGCAAGATGCAGGTTTTGCTTTTTTACCTTGACCATCTATGCTAGTTTTCTTATTCTAATAATAATTCACTTCGGAGAGCCTACATCCAGTTTTTAATCCACTTGGCAAGCTGCTCTTATTTGCACCCTCCAAGATCCATACGAATCACAGAATGACAGAGTCACTGGGGTTGAAAGAAACCTTCAAGATAATCTCATCCAGCCCTCTATCCAGCACCACCATAACCACCCCTAACTTCAAGTGTCATATCCAGACTACTCTTGAGCCCCTCCAGAGACTCCAACCACTTCTCTGGGTAACTTATTCGAATGTCTGATCACTGTTTCAGTGAAAAAAAAATTTCTACTATCCAATCTGAACCTCCTCTGGTGCAAGTTAAGGCCATTTCCTCTTGTCCTTTCACTGGAGACATGGCAGAAGAGACTGACGCCCACCTGGATACAACCTCCTTTCAGGGAGTTGTAGAGAGTGATAAGATCCTCCCAAGCCTTCTCTTGTCCAGACTAAACAACCTCAGTTCCCTCAGTCGCTTCTTCTAACAAATATTTTCTAGACCTTTCACCAGCATCATTGTTCTTCTTTGGACAACCTCCAGTTCCTCCATGAAGTAGGAAAGGAACCGGTAAGACTGACACCAAGAAGATCCCACTGAAATTACCTACATCCAAGATGAAAAACATTGTCTGTTAAATGAAAACATTGGGAATGTACAATTCCACCTTAGTTCTGCCACTTTAAAAACATCAGTGGAATGAGATCTGGATTTTAGCTGAGATTCCCGAGAAAGTGAAGCCATAGTTAAAGTCAATTTGGGGGAATAGTATTACCCATCTTTGCTCATAAAAATGCTTTGGGAGCTTTACTGACTGGAGAGCCAGGATATCCCAATTCTTCATTGCTGACTCTACACCAAATTGTCTGCAGACAGAATTTTATACGATTTGCTGAAGCTGTCCCCAGTTTCTGGTCTCCTTGACTTTTCAAGCTGGTATAAAAATAAATCCCCTCAAGTTTCTTATCACAGTGGAAAATTATCTAGTTTTATACACTAGCCATTTTTAATAAGTTTTGTTTTCTGGATAAAAGCCTGTATTTATTTCCCTAGGCTAAGCAGGCAGGTTGCAAATAGTGAAGCTCCACTGGTGTCACGCATTAAGCACAGCTACCAGAATTAGTGACTCTCTATGGATACAGCCCACTGCCAGAAAACCTAAGGAGTAGAAAATGCTCAAAATGCTTGACACCAAAAAGATGCTTGTAACTAGAGCGATTGACTGATTTCTTATTTTAATGGGGATTGTCCTTTCCAGGAGGAACTACCTTCTGCCTTTGTGCTAGTTATTTCCCTGGTAAATGAAACAAGAAAATAGTTTTGCTTGAACTCATTTATTTTACCATCTGTGAGACTCAGGAGGAGATTTGATCTGCTAAAAGTGATATGTAATTCACATCATTATATTCTGGATAGAATGCATTTAAATATTTTTATTTAAGGTCCAACCAAAATAATGATCTTCTTTTTTGCACAATAAGATCCTACATCCTTTATATTTTTGCATCCTTTAAACTGTGCTTGCAGAACATTTTTAAAAAGTACCCACAGGTTTCAGTTTATTTGAAAGAAATATTATCATTTTCACATACATTTGATTAAAAATTGAAGAAATTTAAATGGTGGCATGAAGCAGATTTCTGCTGGAATAGAATGTAAGAAAAAACACCCCCTTAGATGCAGCAGAAATTTTTTAATGTTCCTACTGTTCATACTTTGTCATTCATTTTCTATTATTTTTAGAAAGTGTTCTCTGGCATGTATTTTCTTATTCAGTAATTATTAAAAGTACAGATCTGTTCATATAGAACTTAAAATAAAGAAGAAGTTAACCACCTTGTTCTGATCACTGTCAGCTCTGGGGACAGCATAGACCCTCCACCACAAATTGTTCTTTAGTTCTACAAACTCCCAAATTCTGAATATTTTGTAATCCATTAATTTATCATATTAAAATACTACAGCTTGACTTTGCTTCTGGTTTAAAAATTGTCTATACTGAAGTAAGAGTTAGAAATGAAACCGAAGTGTGAGAGACGTGCTCTGTTTCTTCAGTGTCAAGTCTGCTGATTGCAATGACTACAGTAGATTTTATCTTCCTTCACATTTAGAGAATTAGTGTATCAACATGAATAAGTGATGGATTTTATTTTCTTTTTATTAATTTTATTCTTTGCTAAGTGTCACTGCCGGCATGGGGTAGCTTGTTATGACCACTAATTTCATGATCATCTGCAAAATCTGTTAATTTGTGATAGCAATAGGAGAGCTTTTAACAGCCAGATATATTTGTAGGTCCCTTGAGAGATCTTCTTATGCCCACAAATCCCTGCATTTTTCAAGAGAGGGGGAAATTTTTAAATAGTGTTCTGCTTCAAAGAGGTAGTTTAAAACTGCCAAAATGATACTTAATATTTCAATATTTAGATTTTAATTTTTCTCTCTTTTTTTTTTCTAAATGGTACAGCTAATGTTTTATGGTTTTAATACAATGAGGATGAAGTTGAAACAAGACATGTTTGATTGAGGTTTGCTGTTGACCTTTCTAATATTTTTAATTTGCAGAAATTCTACTATCTTGAATTTTATCACCAACATGTGATGGGAAGAAATAGCAGAATTTCAACAATCAGTTCCAAGATAAGAAAAACATCTAGCCTGGCAGACTGTGCATTGAGCTGACAACGTTAAAAGCTAGAAAAATTTGATGAGTGGTGGTTGCTGATTAATATGAAAGGACAATAAATGTGTAATATTATCATGGTGGTTTTATATACTCCATTTTAAAAGAGAACTGTGGTTTAATGAAACCTTAATTTAAACAACAAGGAACTAATTCCATGTCTTTTTCTTCCCTTCCTAAATTTACAGGAGCCAAATAAAACCAGAGCCTTTCTTTGAACATTTTAAAGATTTTGCTACTTTTCGACTGCCTGGATACTTGCTTTTATTAATATTTTATCCTGCCTCTTCCCTTGAATTACATTTTTAGTGGCAATGCTTTAATTAAAGGGAGCTGAGAAGTAGGAGAATTGTTCTTCAAATCTTCAATTGAAATAAAATGGATTTTGGTGCTGTCAACATGAGACTGAACGGTTTACTCTTGAGGTTTAATTTCTAGCAATTATAACGACCATCCTGCAAGTATAACATGGATAAATGTTAACAAGAATGTAACTGTTATGATTTTCCATACCCAGGACTGTATCGTTTGCAGGGTCTTTAATGTTGTGTAGCTAAATAGGTATTAATATGGTGTGATAACAGCCACCTATCCAACTCAGGTTGCAACATGCCATCTTCACTAACTCCTGTCTGTCCTTCTTGCAGGAGAGTAAAGTGAAGGGAACATAAAAATATCTGACAAAGTCATCAGGGATTAGAAAACAGAATCCAGCAATAAATATGGTAATTAGGCAATTTGAGACTTAAAGCACAGGGTTCTTTGAAAATGCAATTTTGGGACTGAGAACCACCACTGAAATTTTTACCATTAAGGAGAATTATGATAGAACTGAAACTTTTTAATGACATTTAAACATTTTTTATTGGGAATTTAATAACTTTTCTGCTCATGTTAGGGAAATTTTAATGATGAAGCTACGTATAGAGAGCTTTCTGTGCACACCAGTCCTCCCTACTCTGTCTAATCTCCAGCAGCTGAATTTAGACTCCTCCAACACTCTTCCTATTGCAGTGTGACGATAGGGGACTGCTTAGTTAGCAATGAGAATGTGGAGTTTCATGATTAACAGTAATTTTGGACAGATAACACTAACTAATTTAATGGATTTGATAACCTTAAGTAAGCTTTGCCATTTTTCAGTGTTGTGTTCCTCATTAATATCTACATACTTTTGCGGTTGGTGTTTCCCATTATGATAACATGGTAACAAAGCTAATAGCTTGAGGCTTTGTAAGTAGGTGATTCCTATTAAAGAAAGCTTGATGACTTTTTCAAGTGGAGTTTGAATAATCAAAGATGCCAAGTCCAAAGACATGATAACAGCAAAGTTTCTTTACATCCATGAGATTTTTCTGCCGTGTCACTCTACTCCTCCCCACCCTCCAGTCTGCTGTCGGCTGCTTAACTGCTCCTCAGCCCGTGGGGAAATCTCTTGGTCTTTCAAGCAATGGCAAAACTCAAATAAGAAATCTGTGCATGGCACCTTCGGGGAATGTATGATGTTAATTCGGTCTTAGTGATGAACGATAAATTCTGTGTCACACTTGTGGGGACCAAATCAAGAAAATTGCAGACTTGTACTCTTTCAATACTCCAGAGTGTGAAGGGGTGGTAGAGCCTTTTTCAACTGTATCTGCAGCAGTGTTATGTTTAATTAGGGACCATTGCAGATCATTAATAAAAGCATAACGAAGCAAGTCTCACTGTAACTTGCAAAATTATTAAAACTAGCCTTGAAAGCTGAGGCAGATGGAGACAGCTGAGGCAGAGATGGATAATGATCTGTGCTGGGCATCAATTGCATTTCCCCTGGGCTTGGCTGAGCAGAATGTGAGGTGCTCCAGCCTGGGGAGCCCTCGCTCTCAGCATGGCAGGACAGCTGTAGTCCCACAACATCACCTTATTTTTGCAGGAACAGTAAATGCAGGTGTGATGGTGTAGAATCCATATGTGCAGGTGAGGTGTGCTGTGCTGCTTTTGAAACCGTGCAATTAAAGATGAACACTCTGAACTGCTTCCTAGACCCTAAATCTCTGCGCAGAAAGTATACAGATACTCAAACAAAAAAGTCAGGAGATTTTGAACCCTCTAGCCAGAGGCAGGATAGTCAATATATCTGTTGCCCCAAAATATATTTTTTCCCATCTGGTTGCAGTGCAGGCAACAGGATGGACAGAATTACGTGCTGATAAAAGTTAATGAATACTTTGTGTATGCCTCAGAGAACAAGCCCCCTTGATTTTTAAATCTCTTCTGTGTCACTTCAGCTCCCCAGACTGATCAGTATCTCTCAGACAAGGCTTTGTCATTGGATTGCAGCCAAAGCATATTTTGGCATAGGCAATACTAACAATCTGCCACTCTGTGGATAAATAAACATTTGCATCATTGTGTGTTTAAAAACTAATCCTGAAAGGCATTAACTTGCATTTGCAAATGTCCTCAGTGTCAGTCTGGGTATTCCTGATGTCCTCAAGAGAGTTATCCAATGAGCTCCCTTTCCTGCATTATGTGATTTCTGTCTGAGCACTAGGGGATACTGACTCTTCTTTAGCTGTTGGTTTTTGTTTGGTTTTTTTTTTTTTTAAATGTAAAAATTCCCAGATTGAGCCACGTCAGTGTCACTCAGCTATTTTTGCTGTGACTGCTTTTGTGCAAAATTCACACCAAGCTAACAATGATATCAATTGGATGGCAAATCTACAGCCCACCTGTTATTTTTGGATTGCCCTTTTACAAGAGCAGTGCAGCCCAAAGCTGGTGGAACAATACAGTGATGAGAGAAATAGTCTTGTGTATCTATTGCACCATTACAGTGTCCAAAGGGGCGGAACAGGCTTTTCCATTAAAAGTGACCATTGACCTTAACACCTCAAAACATTTCAAAGCCCTAAGTAAGCCCTATCCATTTCTATCCGGAGTTCATGCATATCCTTGAAATCATGGTGCCACTTTTGATGTTTGATGTTTATAGGTAAATGTTTTACAGTAAGAATAACAAACCCATAAAGAAGTGAAACAACATCAATCCCAGAGCACATTTGGTTTCCTGGAATAAATCCTTGTAAGCTGGTACTCTCTGATCTTGTGCTGCATTTCGTCCCTCAGTTTTACCAGCACTGCAGTTTGGATTGCCATATCCTACTGTCTCTGTGGGACTCCAGGTTCATAAACCAGTGAATGAATTATATTCATCCATTTGTTTAGTTTTATCGTCTGTGGCAGATAGGATAAGGAAAATAACTTTGTGTAATAAGGAATCTGTGACTGATGCTGTGTAAGTTGGAAATATATAAATCACAGCTGGCCCTGTGTATGCAACTGAGACCAGTTTGGTGTAAAGAAATCCTAGAAATGCACTGATTTGTGGC
The DNA here is from genome assembly GCA_013397845.1 of Melanocharis versteri. Lineage (NCBI taxonomy): Eukaryota > Metazoa > Chordata > Aves > Passeriformes > Melanocharitidae > Melanocharis > Melanocharis versteri. The sequence continues at coordinate 5,031,512 of VZTG01006201.1, forward strand.
GTTTCTGCAGCCTGTAACTGCGGCCACACTTTAGGACTATTTCCTTGTTCTTGGTGCTTCCTCATGCTTCCCCCCTCTCTCTGATGTTGGCTCCCACTCACCCTCCAGCCACACACCTGCACCTCCTCTCTGTCTGTAGGAGAGGGCAGGAGCTGCTGCGGGACCCAAGTACACGTGTCCCCAGCCATGTGTCTCTTGTCCCAGCTTTCCTTCGGGGCTGGATCCCGGTGCAAAAGCCCTTTCCATGAGCAGCTGCACTCCTCCTCTGTTTGAGAAAAGGTTCTGCAGTCGCTTTGGAGTAGAGCAGGAATGGCCACAACTGGTCCCTAGAAAGACCCTGCAGCCCGGGGAGGGCCCCATGCCATAGCAGGAGGCTATTTCTTGCAGGAACTGTGACCATGGAGAGTCCTGGCAGGAGCAGCTGTCCCTGCAGGGCTGCAGCCTGGGGAAGGGCTTGCACTACAGCTCTCTTCCCTGCTGCATGCCACAGATTAATCCTGTGTGTTCAGTGCCATGACAATAATTAGTGGTGACAGGTTATTGTAGGGACCCTGATGTCTCCAGTGGGAACCCCAGGGGCATTTGGGAAAAGTCTAAGGGATATTTTGAAGTTTAAATTTGGAGCATTTTCATTTTACTTAATATTACTTAAATACTTAATAACAGCTTTTCCATCACAGAGACCAGCTGGGCCAGAGCAATAGCAGAAAATGCACAAAAGTCTCAAAGGGAGGTTGGGGTTTGGCCATCATGCACTGAGAATTGTAAGTGCATTGGGAGCATTTGGACTGGCTTGTTTACAAGTTTTGACTCCCTGAATAAGATTTAAAGTGAAGACAAGGTGAGATGTTCCCATATGACTCTAAATACTGGAACTGACAGGAGGTTGTTTATTTCTTCTTTGATTCTAATCTATAGTTCCATGATTCTGTGACATTGTGCCATGACTTTGCTATTGAAGGCTGGCTCACTGCTGGAAAGTCAAACCTCAAACTCCAAAACTCTAGCTCTAAAGGAGTGAAAAATGTATGTGCTAATACAATGTATTTTATAGCAATTCCTGGAATATGAGAGCTTGGAAGCATGGTAGTCTGCCTGGAGGCCAATAACCCTTTCAGTTCATATAATATAATTAATCCTGTGCATTTTGCTTGATCTCCAGGTATTACTCCAACTATTTGTCACGAGTAGAGTAACTCAATCCCTTCTGACCAAGCCCAGATCATCCAAGATTTTATAGGCTAAGACCAACACCTTGATTGCTAACTGGAAGGTAAATGGCAAGCAGCAAGGACTGTGGATTTCTAACTTTACCATGACTCCAATGAACTACTTCATTTAATAAGCAAGCTGCATCCTGCCTTTGCTCCAGTGCCCGAGCAGTCCCAGAACAGGGTCCACTGTGGAGCAGATTTCAGCAGTCTCACTAATTTAGTTAAACTGGAGGAGGAGCTGGTCAGTTAAAATAAAAATAAAAAAAACCCCAAAAAACCAAAAAATAACACCCACATCACATATTGCTATGTATGACTTAGATGTTAAGGATGGGATGAGAATTTGCAAGAGCTAAGACTCTTCATCACATTTGCATATATTATGTAAATGTCCTGGAAAATATATTGACATATATTAAACATGTGAACTCTGTAGTTTGTGGTACAATCTCTTACACTGAGGGAGTTTCTGTATGGAAGCTAGTGAAGTTTAGCTTGAAAATATGCATGCTAAATGTTTATATAATTAGCCAGATACACAAACTGTAAGGCTAATTATTTTAATTGATTAATTTCAGTTGTGTAGACCAATTCTTAGAGTAATTACTTGACAAATCTTAATTGAGTAGTTTACTTTTTTTGAAGGCATTATTAAAGCTGCCATTCCCTGGGGGGATCTTCATTTCCAAGAGAAATATATATCATATATAGCTAATGTCCTAGGCACTGGCACAGCCCTTACTGTTCAGGGACAAAGCACTGCCAGTCCTGGAGGTTTTCTCACCAGCCAGTGTTAAAGGTGTTCAGAGGAGCAGTGTGGAAAACAGGTGCCCCTGCAGAGAGTAATTCTCTAACATCCAAGTGCTTTTCTGAGCCTGGAAATGGCTGAGGAAAGAGCAGGAGCTGCTGCTGCACTGGCATGCGTGCAGAGGATGTGGAAGCATGGAAGGCAAAAGCTGTATTTTCTGCGTAGGAGCAGTCTGAGCTGCATAACTGTACTTAAAATGTAAGGTTTCAGGGAGCTTCACCAAGGAAACAACACTTTTCCCAGGAAAGTCATCAGGAAAATATTCCAACTATTTTGGTGGTAGTAGCATTTTGCCTAAAATCCTTGGGTCATGGCTGCATTTCTTCGAAAAATAAGGCTGTGATCTGCTCCCTGGCTATTTGTGTGTGTGACTATATACTAGCTAAAGAGGCAGGATATTAAAGTTTCTGGTTTGCTTTTGCTGTGATTGTATTAACTCCAAGTTTTTTATGTCTTTAAACTAACGTTTCTAAAAACACAGAGCTCAAAAGCCAGCTCTACACAGGAAGGTTCATACTTTGTTCACAGTGGTTTGACTGTTAGTGACATTAGTTCATGGATCAGAAATTGTGAACCTGCTAATTCCCCCCACCACAACCTTCCTACAACACTCGTGTCCCAAATACAAAGACCTTACAAGAAAGAAATTAACATAAGGAAATGTATTTATTTCAAGGGGGGAAGGGGGACTTTTTTGTTTTAAAATTTTTGTGTTTTTTTCATTCTCAGAAGTAACAGAATAATGTACTGAAAACCAGGGAGGAAAAATCAATCTGAGGCAAGAAGCAAGCATGAAATGCTGTATCCCAAGTGGATAAAATGAGATATAAGCAACTGAAAACATGAAAACTTAGCATGGGAAACGTTAAGCAACCTTATCTCTCTATGTTGTTAGCAGCTCCATCTGTTACACACAGTAAAAATACTGAAACCAGAAAAGCAAACACAGCAATGATCAGCTTTATTTATTGAAATAAAGATGCATAAAACAACACTCCTATATCAAAATGTCCTAGAGGAAGAAAACCAATCTCACCAAGCATGGTTTCCCAGTACTGGAAGAAATATGAAGGGAATTGCTGGAGGCAGAGTTGCTTTTTTTGTAGGTAGTGATACACCCTGAGATACAGAGGACAGAAGGGTTTCTAACACAACAGAGGCTTTCTATAATTTTTTCCACATTGCATTTTCTATATTAGAGACACTGGCTATTCTGTTCTCTTTTTTTGAAATTAGTTGTTTTGAAAGTATGCTAGTCAAAGTGATTTACCTTTTCCCTAGGAGATTATAAAGAGGGAATCTATTTTGATGGTTAATCATTAAATGGAGTCCTTTCCATTTCCAGGAACAGAACAGCTCCTAAAAGAAAGAGTGACTGAAGTGAAATGCTCTGTATTCATGCAACCTTGGCTTGCAAATAATCTGAAAGTCATGCAAGCGATGGCACATGTGATTCAGGTACTCTCTGAATAAGCAACTGGAACCATTCTGTTTGCAAACAGTGAATTGGCCCAAATGGCACCTTAGGATGTTATCATCTGAGTTATCTAAAATATGTTTTCTGCTATGCTTGCTGCAAATGACAACATTTTTTGTTTTGTGCATTCTTAGATAACTTACTTAAATTGGAAATCCACTTATGATGTCAATAATCATTTAAAAGTATAATTTTTGTGGGTTTTTTTCTGTAAAGAAGGAGTAGACACTGCAGTTAGACTGATTCAGCTCCCTTCTCCAGCAGTGTTGAAATGAGGCTGCAGAAACTGTAATAAGCATTGATACTTCCATTTGCAGCATCTATTGCAGATTCCCTGAATCAAGGATTTAAATCAAATGAAATCTTTGCCCAAAGCAGAAAAATCAGTCCTAGAGAGACAAATATATCATTGCATTTGATTCAGGCAACTGCCCATCTTCTGATCAAACACAAAAATCATTTTCCCTTTAACCAGTTCCTTTCTCACCCAGATGTTGTCAGTGTTTGTATAAAATACCGCACATAGTTGTGCTAAATTTTATGGCATCTGCTTAGCTGAAGCAAATTTTGTAAATTTTTTTTGCAGAAATATACAGTCAAAGAAATGTGTGTGACTTAAATATTTGCAGTACTAAAGTTTGTGTTTTGATGTATGTATCCTTGTCCAGAGAATTTTTAAATAGAGCCTCTGAAAAGGTCTCTGAGTTCCAGTATGACACACCAGAATATGCTGAATTACTTAGCCGCACCACCAAGCATGGCAAGTGTGTGAGGATATGTATGTGTTTATGTAATTTCTATCAGATTAAAAACAGGAAATAAAAAGGGGCGAGGCTCTGCTACACCAAACAGCTGCCTAACTGTGATAACCCTGCTGAGCACTTTACTGAACTTTCAATGAAGAACCCAGGTGCAATCTTGCAATCAAGTGTCAGCTCTCCACGCTATGGGATGTTGCTCTGAAGGCACTCTGTGCTCCTTTCAGTCTTCTGGCACTGGCAACAGGTCATCACACAAAAGGCTCAGATACCATGCTGCGAATGAGCCCCAGCCTGATTTCCCTGGAATGTGTTCACAGCCTGAAGGGGCTCTAAAGCTGCCTGGATGCTCCCAGACAAAGCAGTGCCATGGCGCAGGGCCATGCTCTGTCCCACAGAGGCCCGTTCTGTTCCATGATGAGCACGATCCTCAGTGTGGCGTTGGCCCACACCAGTGAGTGGTTGCCCACACATTGCCCTGGCAATGGTTTAGGGCCAGCACAGAGCAGCTGTTGTGGGCTTGAACATCTTGTCCGGAGGGCAGGGGCTTGGAGAGGGGGAATTAGGTGTATGGATATTAAATCCATATTATCACTTATTTGCTTACTAGGACCAGTAAAAATGGTGTTTAAGAGGTTTTATCTAGAGACACAATGTGAAAGATATGAGCCCAGCTCTTTTTACATGCAGCTTCTGCATCATTAAACTACAAAACCCACTTAAACAAGAGAGTTGGGATTTTGCTTCCATAGTATTTTCCCTTCTCACCAGCATGGATAAATCCAAATTAAGTTTTACTTTCTCTTACATCATCAAATTTGGGCTGTGCTTGTTCCTGTCATAATTCCTGCTCTGTATTTTGGAAGGAACACAGTTAATGAACGAGCTTTGTTGCCAGGGTTTCACTAATCATTTTCTGCTCTAGGAAGCTGCTGGGGAAGGTGAATGTGCCATGTTGCTCAGAAAGTCTTTATACTCATACACTGCTTGTGTCAAGTACTGTGGTTGGTCTCCAGCAGCAAAAATCTGTCTGAGCTTGCATGGGTTGTAGAGGTTGCTAAAACTATCACCTTTTCTCCCCGTTTCAAATATGAAGGCATATTTTTCTCATGTCTGCCCATTGTGCCTGAGCTCTACAGATAACTCTGCTTCCCTAGCTTTAAGAGTTTGTGTTATTTGTTTGATGGGGTTTTGTTTTCTTTTCCCAGCTACCAGTGATGCCTGGTCACCATAAAAGTGTGAACCAATTTTTTTCTGAGATTGATGTTCCTATAAATCTTCCAGGTATTCATTTAATAGAATGATTTACATAATTCCCTGCACTCACGTATGTGTAGGCTGCTCCGGTTTTGTAGGGATTGGTTTAAACTTGCCTTGTGCATCCATATCAGAGAAAATATTCCTTCAGATGCTGATGAATCTGTGGTGATAATTTAATATATGTAGCTTTGATGTGATAGGAGTGAGGCAGGCAGAGAAGTGATGCTTGTGACTTTGACCCCTTTTTGAACCTGCGGTGCCTGAGGGGAGACATCTCCAGTGCTGAGAAGAGCACAGGATCCTGTCTGAGATGAACTTATTCTCAACCCAAATAAAATTTTAATGAATCTTTCCTGGTTTACTGCAAAATTTCAGGGTGTAAGAACCCCACTTAGAATTTGCGCAGACAGGCTCCTTCTCCTCAGTTATCACATACACCACACTACATTTACAGAACTTTTCCGTTTCCAGGAAACTTCAATCTGGGGACTGCCATGCTTATCAGATTTGTGGACTTCTACCTTTGTAATTCTCAGAGAGGTGAAGAGTCTTGAGTTGCTCTACTTATGAACTTTCCAGGCTTAGTGCATGGAAAAGGCTTGTAAATTGGTTTCTTTTTTTTCCACTGAATTTAACTGTGTTTTCCTGAGGACACCATTAACAGACACAGTATGATTTTGCCTTTTCTGTTGTGGTGGGATGGATACCAATGCATTCAGATGGATAACATCCACCTGGGTAGGAACAAGCCCTGGTTCAGCCTGGTGCTGCTGGTACAAATGGTTACTGATGAGTGAAATGCAGCGCCTTTAGAGCCTCCATTAGAACTAATTAGTTTCGCCACTGCTTTGTTGGTTGAGGTTGCTTTTATTCAAAATATAGGGTACATTGACTCCTCTGCCTTTTTTCCTCAAAACAAAAAATTCTCTTTTCCCCTTCCCTGTGTTATCTGAATGTAGGGACCACCCTCAGGGCAGATGCCAGTTGACGTCTACCACCTATGGTCCTGCCCTTGACATTTGTGTGATACTTGTGATATATATATATATACTTTATGTGATAATTCACATGTACAAGTTCATATAAAATGAACCCTTACACTAGAGACAGAAGAACCTGGGGCATGACTCATGATCTTCAGGGCTGGTTTTATGTTTTACTTTGTTTATTGAGTCATTTGGTGTGTCCCTGAATTCTGACTGCTGCTTCTGGCAAAACATACAGCAACTTTTGGTCAAGTTCTGTTTCCCTTTGTCACATAAAACCTTTGAAGTCTTTCATCACTAACACAGTACAGCTGCACTGAAGCATTGCCTCCAAGTAATTTCAAAGTACTTATTCATGTTGTTTTTTAGCCGTGGTATTAATCTTCTGTTTAACTTCCTCATTCTACTACGAAATTTGAAGATGTCCACAATGCTGCCCAGCTTTGGGCATACAGTGCTCTGCTGAGAACTTTTACAGGTCTTGTGGATGTGTGGTTCCTGGTTTTTGAGATTGCAACAAAGCACTTCATGGGGCGTTAACATTTACTGCCACAGATAGTGAGAAAATTGCTTTCTGTTTATCTTTATCTATAATCTTATTTGTGAGAAAATAGTGGCTCAACCTTTTTAACCTTCTGAACTTCTGTATGCTTTAACACAGCTGCTATGTTCCATTGTCTTTCTTTTTTATAATCAACCTGTTCATGAAGTGTTATCTTCTGTTCCCAAACAGAATTTCATTCCTCAAATTCCTGTGACTGAATTCAAAATAGGTAATATTTAATCTCTGCCTGTATGAGTAACAATCAGAGTATTCATCTATCGCTGATCACAGTGAGTGCTGAATATACAACATGGGGGTTTCTTTTAAACAATGGATCTAGTCAAGGAATGCAAATTATCTTTATTTTCTTTTCACTCTGAAGTTCTGCTATGGATCAGGGTAAATAAATCATTTTTAGATTGAAGAAAGGAAAGGAAAGGAAAGGAAAGGAAAGGAAAGGAAAGGAAAGGAAAGTAAAAGCATTGCTGCTCATATGCAGAATTTATACTAGGCTAGACTTAGGCTAATCTTTTTTAGTGTCCAGCATTTGTTATTCTGTTTGCCACTATCTGTTTATTAAGTTATACCTAAAAGGTTAAGTAATGCTGCACCATAATATTGTGGCTTGTGTACATCATAGTATATCACAGACCAGATGCTCTACAGATGTAAATCAAGAGAGATTCAGTGGCATCTGCAGAGCAGTGTTGGTTTATTAATCAATATATCAACTGGAGATCTGTCACTTTATATGTAGAGGTACATTCATACATAAAAGAACTATAGAAAACCCTACATATCCTATGTATCTATGGTCATTGAGTTGTCAAGTTCCTGATACTTGAAAAGGATAGCTGATAGATGAGGTATGTGCCCAGGTGATTTCGTGGAACAGCACTTTTATTTTACAGTTGACAGCAAAGAGGAACAAATTCAGCGAAGACTCTGCTCCAGAAGAGGTTTAATCCTGACAAGAAATGTGTAAATATATTATATTATATTATGTGTGTGTGTATGCACACGGAAGTGTCTTTAGAGTGAGGATGTGCACATGCATACATGTGTGCTATGCAATGTATATATAATATCAATTACAGTATCAGCTTCCCCTACAGCTGAACTGGGAACATGAACAGGAGTAGAAAATGTGTGAAAACAGCTGTCTCCAAAGAATCCCTCGCCTCTCCTGACTGCAGGTTGTCAGTGTTTCCTAGAGACTGCACAAGCTACAAAGTTGTGCATTATTTAAGAGAAAGGCACATAAATCCCTCATGAGGATTCAACCCGAATGTGTTCTTTAAAGAGAGAGGCTGATGATGCTGATGCTTGATTGTACTATAAAGCTGTGCACTTTTCCATGCCAGCAGAGCACATGCACTGAGCAGTCATTCAGTGCCTCAAAAACATCTGTGGCCAGATACCTGATTCAATTTAATTCCTTACTTTGCCAGCATTTTTGCAAGGCTTTTCATGTTGAATACAATGGGCTTTTCGGCTTCCTTCCTGAAGCCCTTGGCAGCTCTACCAAACACTCCACTGCCCTTATCTACCAGAGGATATCAGCTACAACATAGAATACATGACAAAATGTACTGTGGTATTGCTAATCATCCACACTAAGCAAACAGGGACTTGGTCCATTAGGATTCTTTAGCACTTGCTATATGCAAGGATATTCATGGTACCTCCCGGGTGGTGAATGGAGGTGGAGGAGGTGACGCTGGGGCACCAAGTTTAAGGATGCCCAGCACAGCACATTCACCACAGCCTGCTACAGATGCAACTCTGTCTTAGCAGCCCTCTTTTGTGTGGTGCTGTTTCACATGCTGCTGAGAAAATTGCACAACCATTTTGAGGCTGCCAGAACCCAAACTTTGCCTTGGGGGCTGAGAAGACTCTTGGCTTACAGGGTCTGTTTGAGGCGACTGTCATTGTCATGTGTGGGTGCAGTGACAGAGGTGTGTTCTCCCTGGCCGTTACCAAGACAGTGGTTCTGCTGACTAATCAGTGAGTTTCTGAAATGGTTGTTTTTGTACATTTTCTGCTTGGAGATTAAGCTGAGCAAAATGACAGGCCTTGATCTGCTCTCTGTTCAACATGAGGGAGGCAAATTAACACAGACGTGGGTGGGAGAATCAAGAACTGAAGTCTAAATCAAGAAGAAAGGCAAGTTTTGAGATGGGCTGATAAGTGATACAGCAGGTTATGAGCAGCTAGGAAAGGAGGATGAAGGAGCACAAGAAAGGCCATCTCAGATTGGTGAGTGCTCACTTTTTTGGGGGGGTGGGTTTGGCTTGTTATGACCTCTTCTCTCTGCTGCCTTGCTGGGACATCTCAGAACAGATGTCCAGTTCACCATGTCCACTCTTAGATTTGATGTACTAAAGCCACTGAGCATCAATGCATGCCATATCCTGCTCATGTGCTGGACTAAATATCTCTGTGCTTCCTAGAAACTGATTTATCTACAGGGGGAGAAGAAAAAACATTCATCGCCACTGCAAGGATTCTAATGGGCTACAAAACTAAATTAATATCAACAGAGTGAAAGTGGCTCACGTTTGGACAAATACTCCAGCAATCTTTGAAACATTAATAAAGACAGAGGGAAACACATGAAACCATCTTTATGGAGTAAGGGAGTTAGCAGACAAGTAACTCACTAGTGACACAGAGATAAGCCACTTGCCTGTCAGCTCATGATGTATTCATCAAGCCATCTCAGCTTAGACAAGCTCAGTAAACCTTTATCTTCTTAGAGCTTTACCACCTATGCTGTTTGTTTTGGCTGTTTTTTCAGCACCTCCTGATTTCTGAGGAGTTACAGAGAAGAATCTACTCCAGTCTGTGACCTGGCTGTTTCTATTGTAGCTAGAGGTCACCTCTATGCCAGAACAGAATCTTACCAAGCTAAATGCTCTTTTTTTCCTCAGGCGTCAAAGTTTTGGGATGATAAGATAACCTGAGTTGAAAGTTCACATTGAGGAGGATGACATAACAGGCAGCATACAAGCAGGAAAAATAAGTAGTATCTATTGTTTTCCCATGACTAGAATCCCATTTTGTTTATGGACACTGGAAGTAACCAGCTCCACTCAGTGGTAATAGTAGTGATGGCTCTTCTAACATTCAACCATAGCTACTAGAGTGTAAATCTAAGTTATACACACCAGGGTGAAAATTTTTGTGGTGTCTATAGATTTCCACAGCAGATACAGGCTCACCCTGCAGTAAACAAAGTGAGTAATTAATAACCTAGAGCCATCTCCTTCTGTTGGACTATATTAAAAGAATGAGGAGAACTGCAACTACCATTAGTGGAAATAGTACCTGCCCACATTCTGATATTTACTCCTTGTTCTTTAGGGGACTCTGAATGGGGGACTGGACATAATCTCTGAGGCCCAGCAGTCTCCTTTGTATGGAAAGATGTGGGAGTTGATTTTGGCCAGTGCTGCTTACAAATCACTGACTGCCACATGAAAACTAGAGACTATGATCAGGATGTGGAGGTGACACTCCAGGGGTATGTGTGCCACCCAAATTTTGGTGCTCTCCTTTAGCCAACCCACTTTGAATTTTTAGCTAGAAGGTGACGGAACACAGAAATCACTCTAATGTAATATTAACCACTTGTATAAGGATAACATGTGCAGCTACAGAGCTTTTTACTCAAGACTCTCAGCCATCACAATTTAAGGAATTCCCTTAAATCCTGTGAGCTGCATTAAGTAACTGGACAACTATTTGCAGTAAGATAAGCCTGGCACTCCTGATGTTCATGGTATTTCTTACGCAAAGACTGCAGACACAGAGTTTACCTGTTTATCTCTGGTTATATTTAGTAGTCTTAAAAAATGGTGAAATTCAATGATAACAGTCACACTATGAAACCATATTGTTACTAAAAGATAAAATGTTTTGTGTTTACCTGATTGAAATGGAACAGGTCCAGCCCAAGCTTGTCTGTGACTGGAGTAGGATATATATTTACTTTCTGTCGTAAACCTTGTAGTGACCTGCAAATAAGAGTCAAAATATTGTTCTCCTGCATGCGGGAGGTTAAGCCTTCTTCCCTGAGCACCGTGCAGGGTGTATGTGGCTCAGTAATGCTCATGCATTTTACATTGGTATCAGCAGGGTTTTGTTTCTCCACCATGCTCAAAACAGAGCTGAAATGCCACCTCTGGATCAGAGAGAACCAAGGGCACAGCCCAGGCTGGAAGGAAGGGATCTGCCTGGTCTTAGGGCATTGCAGAAGAAAACCTGAGGCAAAATGATTCCACAGGGACATGAGGGAAACCCAAATGCTGATCAAGGGAGGTTCTTACCAGTCCCTCAACTGGTCTGTGGAGGGCTGGAGTATTGGGCACTGTGCTAATTTCCATGAGCTTAATATGTGACTACGTATCTCCCAGGTACGATATTTAGTTTTCTGAACCATAGGTTAACTACTTAACTACCAGCTTTTATTCAAAACCATATAAATATTATTCTAAGATGATCCATTTGGGTCCCTTCCAATTCAGAATACTCTGTGATTCCATGATTCTGTGATATTATCTGATATGGTTTATTTTCAAGGCCTTTTACTAATATGAAGTAAATCAGTAAGTCAGATGAAACTCCTCCATGCATTATAGTCATAAAAACAGTGAACGAGCAGAATCATAATTTGCTCTGTCAAACTTCCACGATTGGATTTATCCAATGTCAGTGTGGGTGATGGTCTTGGATTCAGAGTGCAGCTTGCAGGGGACTGTCAGCACAGGTACACAAAATTGTGTGTGCAACCTGTATCCTCACACAGACGTGTATATACACATATAAATCTTTCCTTGTGTGTGTGTGACTGTGTGTCTGCATACACATATAAATCTGTAGAGAGAAAAGGAAAGAGATTGAGTACATATGAGAAAATAACTCAGTTCTCCTAAGATCCAAAATGCCCTCTGGATGTGTTTGCCTCTTTTTGCTAAGTACTGAGAAAACCTAGGGAGGCTGAAAAAAGGTTATTTTTAGTAATACATTTCCTAGCTTGTGCTACTAATTCTGAGGTAATTTATTACACTGAAAGGTGTTTGGAATTTAATTAACTTGGCTTTTAATTCTGATTGTTTGCTTTGTTCTTTCTTCCACTGTGAGCAGGGAAAATGAACTGTGTGTGGACTTTCACCTTTATTACCAATCCGTGCCCAATCACTTTCACTTTTGCATTCTCAGACACGTACACAGAGCTTCTGTGCAAGAATAGAGACGTTTCTCCTGAATTCAAAACCCTTTTTGTTAGCAGAAAGAACTGAATAAACAAAAATTCAAGGAACTTTTTCTGCTTTGAAAAATAATATATTTTATACTGTCTCTGTTGCTTATGATTCAAACTATTCCAGTTCAATTCTGCCTTTAAAACTTGTTGTTTAACATATTGATGGTCTTAGCCTGGGTGATCTGCTGGTCTGAGGTCCATGCAGAACACTTCATAATTTCTACACTAAAATGGTTCTCAGTGCTGAAGGCTGAGCCAAAAAAGTGAATTCACACCACATAAACCTCATTTCAACTCCAGCCAGTCCAGACTCGTTTTTGCATACTTTAGCAAGCCCTAAATGCAGAAGATGGTTTGTCTTTCCACAGTAGGCACAGTGACACTGACTACACAACAAGGCACCTTCTCAATCTCCTTTCTACTTCATGAATTGTTGACATTTTAACCTCTTAATTTAAAGCCTGCATCTGAGATGACTGCTTCTTCAAGAAGGAGGAACATTTGTCCAGTCCTGCCAAAGGCTGTTGTTATCTAATACGTAAAAATTGTGTTGAAAAAACATTGCTTAAATCAATGGCAGTGTCTACCTGTTGATAAAACGGTTGTAGTACATCTTAACAGGAGAAACATAATTGCGTTTAGTGACTATTTGACATGTGAAAACAAGGGGGTTTAGTTGCCCCCTTTCCTAATTTCAAGGCAGAATCTCTCAGGGCTACTAACAGCCACAGGAGTTCAGTGCAAGAGGCTGAAGAAATAATTTAACTCTTTTCTTCCTTATTCATAGCACTCAGCTTGTTATTCAGAACCTGGTATGTTTGTGAAAATACCTATTGATGAGTGTTTCAGTTTTGTGGAGTTTTAGCCAGGTAAATTGTGTTGAATTGTATAACTGTTTATGTTTAACTGAAAAGGTCCAATTTCTTCCAAATCCGAGTGTTGGAATTGCTCCTTGATCTCACATCAGCTTTCCGTGTATGAGTGGCACAATGCTGCTCACATTATCCATGGTGACACTTCCATGCAACCACTGGACAGGACTGGCACTTCGTCAAGCCAAAATTTTAGTTCTGTGTACAGATCTGCATCTTATTTGCTCCCCACTCCACTTTCCAGTTTGCAGACATCCTTCTGCAAGAAACTGGAAAAAAGAAAACCTTAATTTCAAGATTGCACTGGATATAGCTCACATCAATATAGGATCTTTGACACAGAGAGATTAAATAGTGGGCACTGCTATCAATAAATAATATCTTCCACATGCCCTTTCCTTGTTAGCAGTAGCTTCCATTTGGCCTCTATTAGAACATACCCCCTGTCTTTGGCTATGTTGTATTTTTGTTTCTCCATCAGAGACACTGAAGTTGTGTGTTAGTGCCTGAACAGGAATCCCTCTTAGCATTGCTTGAAACAGGCTCTGCTTGCTAAGTAAACAGTTTGTACCAGTTATCACCAGCCTAAATGATAACAGACTTTTGAAAACTTACCTAAAGCAAAAATGGCTGCTTGAGATCAAAGTCCAGATCACAGACTTCCTTCATTTTGCTTTTATACACCAGGAATAATGACTCATATTCTCTATCTCTGTTTCTTTTCATGCACCACAGTAGGATGTCTCATTTGCAGCCAAAAGAGAATAAAGACCAATGAATGGCAAATTAAATTCTTGAAATTCAGTTTCTCCGTCCTTTCCTCAAATTTGCATAACGTTTTCACTAGCATAACACTTTAAAATCTACAATATATATTTTGCCCCATTTGTAGGTGGGCTTCTTTATTAAGTCACAAAACACTAACTGCAGTATCCTATAATAATGGTCTTAAGAGTGGCGATAAATTGGCAGGAAATTACTGTAATTTCCCTTCTTGAAAAAAAACAGGCAAAACCATCCACAAATTCAAAACATGTTTGTGTGAAAATACCGAAACTTTTTTTTTCCATTCAAGATCTCTATTTCCCATTCTAACCTTACACTCCACTTATTTGCATTACACGTCTTGTTTTTCAGAAGCTACATGTGAAGTTATAGTTTAAAAATATGAACCCAAAGTTTTGTACAAATTTATGAAATTCTCTCTAGAATTACATTTCATGATACAGTGTAAGGAACCACCTTATTTTCATCTTTCAAAACAACATTCCAGCCTGCCACAACATTAGCCTGCAGGAAATATATAGGACATCAGCAGAGCTGGCAGGCTGTTGGGACCATGTTTCCTCAGCTTGCTCAGTTTGCAGTGTTCACATTGCTTTAACCTTCGCACTTTTGCAAAAGTGCATGAGGGATTTGAAACCTGTCGCACCCTCCGCAACCACATATTGTCAACCCACTGAAATCTTTGCCTCTCTTGTTTCCAAGCTAATGGAAGAGGAAAGGTAGAATGAGAAGTGGGTGAATGAACCCTCTGTTCATATTTGAACGACAGGGAAGAGAAAAATGCCTTGCCCTGGGAGGAGTTAATCCTGCCTAGCCCAGCCTAGCATGACTAGCTGCATCATGGTGACTTCCCTTGCAGGACTGAAAAGTTTGACACCACTGTTTGTTTAGGGCTGTGTCCAAAAGCACAGTCACACCCTGTCAGGAGCTGCAAGCGTCGACAGCTTTCCTTCAGTGCCAGCTCTCTGTGCAGTCCCCAGGGACCAACAGGGAGAGAATCTCCTGGTGAGGCAGAGCTGGAGCCACAGCAAACCCTGAGACGAGGCTTTATCACTTAATCGTTCATTTTCAGACTCTTGATTCAGAAGCATTTTTTTGGGTGTAGGCTTACAAAGAAGCAGGAACTTCCGCAGAGTGTCAGTGTTCTTTCAAGTGCACTTCCCTCCCTAACAGGTTTACAAGTTTCCCGTCAGCTTGGGGCTTACTTAGCTCTAAAACTTGTTTTGCTGTAACAAAGTGGAAAACCTGAATTTGTCAAAAATGAAGTGCTTCCAGGCCTATCCACATTTTTAAGTAAGACCTCTGTGCTCTCATGTCTCTGCTGTTGCAATTTATCTTTATGCGCACATTTCAGTGTTTGCAGAGACGAATTCTGTGTTTACAAGTTGCCTGTTTTTCAAAGGCATGCTGTGGAGACAAAGGTTGAAACCCAAATCACTTCACAGCAGTCTGCAAGTCTGCCTCTCTCTTCAGAAGCTGTAAATGTGTCTAAGCAAAAAGCAACCGTTCTCCCATCTGTAAATAATGGGCTTGGGTGAAATAGCTCAAATTCCTGAAAAATCCTTGTTTAAAACAGAGAAGGAAATTCTGGTTCTGGGCACTAGCCTGGAATACTTTGGGGCTGGATTAGTATGCAGGAAGTAAAGAAATGAAAAGGCAAAGGGTGGTTTAAAAATGTCATTGCACAAACCTGCATGCATATTCTCCCAGGCCCTGCCTGGTGGTTCAGTAATGCAGCAGGCAATGATAATGATACAATTTCATAGCTCCTCTAGTCCCAGAGGATGCACAAAATGCTTGACAAACTGATGTTCTGTATAAGCAATAGTCTAGGCCTTTCCTTCTCATCTGTAGAGGAGTGGAAAAGATTACAGTACAAATATAGCAAAATCTGGTAAGCTCAGAAGCAAGGAGAAGCAAAATATATTCCATTCAATGAGCACGCTAAAATTTATATAATAAAGAAATTCAGACAACTTTACACTTAATTAGCAGACAAGCTAGAATTGTTCCATTTTGGTTTTGGGAAAGCATGGTGGTAATAGAAAACAGAAATCACCTAGAAGACACATAGGCCATTTGTATGCATAAATCTCTGATTCAGGAGAGAATTTGGAAGTCTCTGATCTCATTACATGGCAGATAGAGAAAGATCCAGCCCTGGTAAACTTTATTTATGAACCGTGTCATTTCCCCTACTGTTGTCTTTGCTTTTTGCAGTTTGCTTATGATCTTCTAAGTAGATTTTATTTAATTAAATGACACCCTATTAGAATCATGTCAAAATTCTCCTGAGGAAGGAGTCACCACATGTGAGCGATAGGTTTTATTTGGGTGGGAACGTGAGATTCAGCAAATTAGATGTTTCTTACTGAAGCCTCCAAAGACAGGCTGCCTTTGAGGGTTTCTCATCTGGGTGACGGGATTAATTCTAAGAAAAGTCTGTCTTTTTTCATAGATAGGGAACCCTGTCAGACCAGGTGCATCATTTACCTGCCTAACATCAGGCTCACAAAATGCTCTCCTGCAACACAAAAGACCAAATTCAGTGAGCTTCTTGATTTGTATAAGAAAAATCTTAGTTCTTAGTGCAATGTAAAGTTACATGCTAACGGGCCAAAAGTAGTGTTCATAAGCTTAATACATTGATATACCTCAGCTACTGATAGACAATAAATGGTTATTTATCAGAACTTCTTTCAACCCTTTACAATCTCTGGAGCAAAGCAGTCCAAAAGGCCAACAAAGAACATCTTGTGCTTTGAAGATCGTGACACAGTCAACACATCTGCTTTGCAATGTTATCATCTGTTGTTTCTCTGTGGCATGTTTAGGCAAGTATCTTCAAAAGGTGTTTGTAATCTCAGTGACAATTTCTTGTGAGAAAAGAAAAAAGAGCTCCTAAAGTGTTTTTCTGGTGACCTTAACCACAGTCTATTCCAGGAATGTGAAGCAGCAGCTAAAGAGCATCAGGTATTTCACACAGGAAGGGTGCAGGGGTGGGATGCTGGCACAGATCCCCACGCCCAAGGAACAGTGTCTGTGCAGGGGAACCTGCAAGACTGCGAGGCTGAGAGTGCTCAGTTGAGCAGCGAGCAATGTTGGTGCCTGTGCTGGGTGGTGATTCCTCACCTAGCCCTGTCCCAAAAGGAGAGCTGGTACCCAGGTAGAACACACACACACACGACAGCACAGCTCGTCAGTTGCTTAGGCTCACACCTCTAAGAAATCAGGCTAAAAATATTCACCACGCGACCACCTGTGGCAGCTGCAATGTCATTTATTATTCAAGGTCTATCAGATGGCGAAGGGACAGATGCTGTGGGCATCTTCAGCATTGACAGACTGTTCATCAGTGTTATGAATTTATATATCTCCTACAGGTTCTGCTATCAATTATGTTCCCGGTTAAATGGGTCAGGCAAGGAAGTACATTCCCTAAAGGAATCGCAGTCTCCTCTACCCCAAAAACTTCAGTCACAGAGGAAATATCCTATTTTGATGTGGTTCAAGAAGGTGGCAGGGAGAGGAGTAGAAACTTTAGAGCAAGATCAGCTTGACTCAGAAGAGGGACTGTGTGTTACATATTCATGACCCTTTGGGGCGAAAAAACTCTAGAGAACAGCAAGGAAATGTTCTCGATCTACATGTAGAAATCGTTGAAGGTGTATAGAGTGAGACATTCTGATAATCTCTGTATTATTTGAAGAATGATTCTTTTTATAATGCCTTTATTCTCTCAACAATGCTAGTGCTCCAATAGCTCTGTCAGAGCTATTGAGTGGTGAGTTAACCCTGATGCTGCCCTGAGAGAAGTGGAAGCTGCTGAGCTAAAGCAAAGAGGGTAGATAGCCCTTTTCAAGCTGCAGAAACCATCAGCTCAATGGAAAGGAAGTGACTGAAAAAAGAGAGTAAGAGGGACCTAATAACGATTCCCTGAGGAAAACTGCTGGTCAGAACAATTAGCCATGAATCTAGGAAAAACCATAATTGAACAGAGGACAGAGGGTTTATTTTAATTTGGTATCTGAGAACACTCTGGATGGGAACTAAAGGAAAACTTTCCCTTTCTAAGCAGATCCCTAAAAAGAGGTGGTTGAGGCTGCCTCCCAGCTCCAGCTCTTCACTCTTCATTATGGCACATTGTGGGACGCCTGGAACAGTCAGTATGTGACAGTCATTAGACCAGTCACAGCTATGGTCTGCAAATGTGACTGCACGGAATATCTGGTTTCTAACGCAGGCTGTGAAGGGATGTCCCTTTTTACCATAGTCAGGGAGGAGCTGACAGGCTCACCAGAGACTTCAGAAAACCTTAGCCTTTCAGTTAGCAAAGAGCTCAGTGCTCTCATGTACTCAATTTGTCACAAGGGGAATGCCATGCATTATTGCACAGAGTAGTTATAAGGCATTAGCTGCCATCTCATTTACAAAAAAAATCACTCTTTTCTCTGCTGCAGTTCACCAGCAATCAGCTACACATAATACATCCTTGATCATGTCTCAATGGAAAGCCTGTTTTTTTATTTTGCTGGCCTATCGATCGAGCTTGTGGGAGGCCAGGTCAGTTAACAGTGTAACGTACTTTAAAAAGGAATATGATTACGAGTAACTATTTTTCTCCATTAAAGTCAGCAGAGAAGTTTACTTAATTCTTTGTCCTTTAATCAAAGCAGTAAAGCATTTCAGCAATCTGTAAATCTGGCCCTATAGAGTTACAAAATAGGGAAAATTCACAATAGTGTCATTTTTCTTTGAAACTCCTTTATCTCAGTGAAAGATATTTGAGAAAACCTGTCACAACACACACTGCTGTACAATTGACTGATGTTCCTGTTAGGAATTCTTGCCACAGGTTTTGCAGCAGAGGGTAAGGGCAGAGCACAATCGTGTTGAAAAGCATTGGTGCTGGTGGTTTAAAAAAATCACTGCTCTTTTTTTAAAACCCCAATTTAAGTCTTTACTAGGCTATACCATGAGACACATACATGCTGTGTTACATTAAAATGTTTAATTAGAAATATGAGTTATGCCTTGCATAGTAACAAGAAACCACCATAAAATAATGTATACTCTGATAGTCTCAGACTATCACAGCAGTCATGCATAAGTTCAAATCCTTTTCAGTGGGACATTGATTAATTCATTCTTTGATGAATCTAGGCCTAGGCATTCAGCAGATTCTTCCCTTTCTCAGCATGGGTTTAGTTATGTGAAGCCAGAAATGGCCTTTGTATGTTTAGACTTTGAGAGCACATTCAGCAGGAATCCTGCCTCACACCTAGGGCTAGACCTCTGCAATAATGCAACTCTGCTTGTTCCAGCTCTGAACAAAGAGAAGCGGGGATATGGAGTTATGTTACTCACTACAAGTTGAGGAATCAGCTTTCCATGTGGCATTATCCTCCCACCCCCTTTCCCACAGGAATAATACAATGTAAGTTAAGCTTGTGCCTTTGCCATTATCTTGCTTTAGTGGCTCAGTTCCAACACACAGCTATGTACCACCTTATTATTTATATCCTGCTAGTACCTTATTTAGCACCTCAGCTTCCATCACAAATGTATTGGGATAACTGGATGAGAGACTCACTATAATTGCAGCTTCTCCGCAGGGGTCAGCACCTCCTCCCCATGAATATGATAAGGTGCTCCAAGTGCCACCTCACCCACAAATGATATTTTTCCCTGAAGACTCACTTCCCACAGGCTACAAGCTGCTATTGAATTTCTGGAGTAATATTTTAATAACTTAATTTAAGATTTAACAGCTTTCTTTCCTGTGCTTTGTTGTATAATTAATCCATGTGGTGGGAACTCATTAGACTTAGGGATCTGAGATGCATCTGGACATGCAAGGGCTGTAAACAGCCCTAAAACCTGTGTTAGGGCCTATTTAAGGTGGGCAGATGCAGAGCTGTGCATGGAAAGAATAAATTATTTTATCCTTGGGGGTAATCAGAAACTACTTTTTTGATAGTTGGATGTGTATTTCAACCATATCTGTAGTTTGTTATAATAATAGTAAAGCACACAAATTTTGACTTCCTGGGCTGAGAAGATCTGGCCCAACACCTCCAAACATCATCTTGCACGCATGTGTGCATGCCCATGAACTGTGGGCACTTCTGCCTCCTGAAAACATACCTCAAGCACATACTACAGATACACTTTGAGCCTGATATTGAACAGTCCATCGTGGGATTTTGTCTCTTTTGCTTGCTTATTGCTGTGCTGCTGTGTTTATCACATGGAAGAGATGAGACCTGTCACTGCCATCCTGAATTGCTGAGAGAAATGAAGCCTTGGTGTCTCACTTCTCCAGAGAACACTGTAACTGCAAGACTTCCACGAGGTTTCTTGTTTCCTGCTGGTAGTGCTATTCTGCTTTGATATGACCCAGAGAATGCAAATGGGTCTGGCCCTAAGCACTGCTTAGAGCATTTGCTCAAGTTTCATGTCCAAGACCATGCTCTGGATTAGGCAGAGCAGAGGTTTGAAACCACTTTCCAGGAAAACACGGCTGAGTGAGCTGCCCATTTACCTGTAAGTATGGGCGTGGGTATCTCATTTCTTCAGTTTGCAGCGAGAGCTGCAGAACCCAGCTCCAGGGGACAGGTAGCAGCAGAGAACACCATGGCTGTGTGCTCACCAGTCTGCCCCACTACTGAACATTTCCCTGCACATCCCTTTCAAGGGTGCATTGCTTTCTTGACAAGCTGAGGAACAAAAGCACAGAAAACACAAAGACAAAACAACAGCATGAAGGGAGTAACACCTTTGGGCATCGCGGATATGTTCATCACTGTGTGCAGTGCCGAGGTTCCCAGCAGAGCACCTTTCCCCCACTGGACGTGAGCAACAGCTCTAATGAAAGCTTTGTAAAGAAGGGTGCTGCCAGCTGCTTTCTCTGGGAGCTGTATGAGTTGTGTACAGAGACCTGTTTTCCACAGACACGATTTACATAAGCACTGCACACATTTCTCTGTGTGCTGTCAGGGTGCCTTGATCCTTTTCTCTCTCGAGGCTCGTCTTCCTCTGTACAATTTCTGTGGTGAGCCAGGTACACTCGTGTACCTGTTTTGCTCAATTAAACCTTTTCCATGGATGTGAGTCATCTATTTCACGGTCCAGAACATATCCATTTCATTTCCTCTGCCCTCTGGTGATTGAGTTAATTAATACTTTGTAAACACCTTGAGACCTCATCGCACTAACCACTGTACAAAGAACAGGGCTTGTCCCAGAATGATTCTTCTGAATAGGACAGGATGGAAGAAGCTCAGGAGAAAGGAAAAATTAGAGAGCATAGACTTTTATATGGTCCTCAATTCTTAATAGTCTCAGTTAATTTCTGCTGACTAACTTAACACAAGCAAAAAATTCTGGTTTCGGCGTAGGGACTGACCACAGTTCTCAGTGACCCAGAGCGAGACAAATGAGCCTCACTGACCATTTGACATAGGTTTCTGGCAAGCTCCAGGCCTTTCCAACAAGCTCTGCCAGATCTTCCTGACCAAAGGGTGCTTTGAGTTCTTTATTTCCACTGGACTTTGGATCCGGTGTTTGGGAGAGACCTATGTGGTGGCTGGCCCTGGCCCACAGCCAGCAGCGCGTTGCGGCTGACAGGGGCAGTCACTTGCCCAGAAGGGGCTGGGAACTCCACTGAGAGCAACAGGGATGCTCAGCAATGGTGGTGATGTGCCACTGGCATCCAGGCAGGGAGCAGCTGCAGAGGGACCCCAAAGAGGGAGGCTGGAGGAGGAGGAGAGCAGGACGGACTGCAGGCCCAGAGCAGAGGTCCCCCTCAGGCAGCACTGGAGAGACCCTGCTGGAGCAGAGACACTCCTGTAGCCTAGAGAAGGGCCTGTGCTGGGGCAGAAAGATGGGAAAGGAGGGAGGAGTGGACAGGAGGGGTTGGGAGGGACCCACCACAGCCCATCTCCACCCCTATGCTCCTTGGTGTCAAGGGGAAAAGGGAGGAAAGGTTTGTTTTAATTTCTTTCTTTCTCATCATTCAAATCTATTTTAATTGACAATACATGTAATTTCCCCCATTCTGTGCCTGGTTTGCCTGTGACAGTCATTGGTCACTGATGTCCCTGTCTTTATCTCGACCCACAAATTTTTCCATCTTCTTCTCTTGCTCAGGAAGAGTGAGAGAGCAACTGGAGGGTTGGGGCCCTCACCACAGGGAGGACTCAGCTGTGCAGTCTCGGGCTGCAGGGTGCTCCTGGGGCTCCTCTTCTGCAGGTCTGTGCTGATGAAGCACCTCTGTGACCAAGGGAAGGAGCTGCAGCAGGAGGTCAGCACGCTGTGGAGCTACAGAGATGGTGAAAAGGAGGTTGACTGGATGCTCTCCTGGATACAAGGGGAACCTGACCCTCCAGCTGAAGGAGGCACAGGCAGTCTATGCTTATTGGATTGGAAAACAGAGAATGTACCATTCCTGTGTGCAAGAAGCCAAGCAGAGGTGTCATGGATGAACAAAGGGTCCTCGACAAAACTCAAACAAAAAACCTTCACCACATAAGTGGTGAAAGGTTGCTTGAAGAAGTCCTCAGTCTCCATAATTGGAGTTCTGGAAAACAGGACTCGATTTAGCCCTGAGGAACCTGCTGTAGTTGGACGTACCTTGAGCAAAGGGGTAGATCAGGAGATCTCCAGAGGTCCCTTCCATCCCCATGGATTTGCCATGGTTCTGCAAGCCTGCTGTTCCCTGTTCCCTTCCTTTCCCCTGTAGTCCTCGGGCACCTTGCCCTTGGCCACGAGGCACTGCCTCCTGCCACAATGCAGAGCTCTTTGACGCAACCACTCTCAAATTGAAACTTGGGCATCTTCCTCTACAATGACAATGGAGGTGTTAGTGGAGGGCAGTAGGACTTCATACAGTATCCTAGATATCTGAGCAGAATTTCAGGACGGATGAAGACCGCAAACTGATTTCCTCTTCTGCCTGGGGATGATGGGGATTCAACGTTCCCATCACCTCCAGATTTTTGTGGGGTGAGGACGTTAATGGGTGTTGTAATGGAAGTGATCCACAGAGCACTGAAGAGAGAACTGAAGAGAAAACCTCTCTGTAGAAGTCCAGTGGCTCAGAGCAGCCAGCCAGGAGTGCAGAGACCTCGTCACAGTCTGTGTCCCTGTACATGCATTTTATATTACCCTATTTCTAGCTCAGGTGTGTTCTGACATAGAAGGGCAGTGCAAATGTCCTTTTCAAGATGCTTCTTTTTGGTATCTGATGTCACATACATTCTGGAAGCAACCACTGGGAGGGAGATCCTGCTGGCTGGATCTCCCTTCCTATGGGCACAGGCTGTGAGAGAACTCATGGACTGCTTTACTTTATGCACCTGGAGAAACTTCAGGGTGAAAAAAAAAGGCCCAGAACCTCAAGATTATGAAAACACTATGGTGACTAAATAAACACACACACATAAAAAAACAGGTCAAACGATGAAGCTTCAGAGTTCAGCGGCCTCCAGTGCTAGGTGATAACTGAGCAAGGATTTTCACATATTGATCCAGTCACCCAAATCACATTTTTGGTTCTTCATGTTTTTAAATCTAGTATCAGACACCTGAAAATTCAGGCACTCTTGCAGTCACAGAGCACAGCTGGGTGCCTCATACATCTTGTTCAAAGTCACCTAAGTCCGTACCAGAGCTACAAATTCGGTGTTATGGTAGATTCACACCTGCAGCCCTCAGCCTTGAAAGCTGCTGTCTCTGATATAAAAATTTGTCTCACTTTCTCACACCTATAAGACAGCTGTCACAGACAGCTGCCACCCACAGCAGAGCTAAATCTCCACCTATACTTTCAGCAGAAGTCCCATATTGTTACAGCTAGATTTCCTCAGGATGGTTTCACTCAAAGAATTCTTCTCAGAGCTGACTCAGTCCTTTTGTGTGAGATTCCAATAGCTCCTTGTGGTCAGGATCTTGAGGCCAAGCACAGTTTGTTGGTTGTATCACTGTTTTTGCCATTGTGAATATGCACCCAGTGGAAAGTTTTAATGAATTAAGAATGGTTACCCTATGTGTGTAATATCTCACCACAACACATAACCCTTGTCACCTTGATCAAGAAACTTCCCTAAGCCTGGTGTGGGTAGAACACAGATCCCATACCAGCCACAGATCTGCCATGAGACAAAACACCACACAAACTGAACAGTTGTACAGATTTCCCCAAAAGCTCCCTGTGAGTTCTGTTCTCTCGTTTCTCCCTCTAGCAGACACTACATCTGTTCCTTTAGCAGTTGCTGGCAGACAAGGCAAGCCCCGGTGCCAGCTAATACTATATGATCTGC
The DNA here is from genome assembly GCA_013397845.1 of Melanocharis versteri. Lineage (NCBI taxonomy): Eukaryota > Metazoa > Chordata > Aves > Passeriformes > Melanocharitidae > Melanocharis > Melanocharis versteri. The sequence goes on from VZTG01006201.1 coordinate 5,055,805, forward strand.
TGCTGAATTAATTTACCACTTAAAAATTAAATTATGGGCCAGATCCTCATTGGATTTAATACAGCTATCACCTATTAAGCATCTGATGATCTGGCCTTGTATAGAGATTATTCTTCTTCTCTCTTTGTAGCAAGAATACAACCAAAGAGTTAGATTTTGATCTGATGTGTGAAGGCAGTGAAAATATAGATTGTTTTGCATCTGATGCACCCATCATGAGAAATTATAACTTTTTTCAAAAAGCCGGAGAAAAACATGCCATTCAAAAAAACAAAGAAAAGGGAGAAAGGTTGTAAAAGATACTATAAATCTTTTATTTCTTTTGAGTTACTATGCAATGCCCTTCATTTTGAAGGAAATGGTACAATCAATGATGTATACTTCTTTCTCAGGAAAAGAAGATATTTGCACTAACAATTCAACATTTACTGACAAAAGACAGCTTACAGAAAATGCTCATGGTGGAAAAAAAATCATATTTGTGATTACCCTTCTTATTGTGGGTGATTTCATGAAGTGTTACAATGTCAGGAATTTCAAGTGTACATTTAAAGAAAGCTTCTAATCCAGTATTAATGCAAAGGAATTTGAACCATCTAAACCACTGGTGTTCAAAATCACCCTGATTTCTTCCTATTCACAGTTAAAGAAAAAGCCTAATCTGAAAGTCTAAGCCCATGATACAATACTCCTGGCCTTATCACTGCACACTGATTTTTAAGAGTAGTCAAGCATACTCAATTAACAGTAGATGTCTTACAAATAGAAACTGCTGTTGGAAACAATGTATTTCCCACCTCTACTTAGTTACTAGTCTCTGATCTCTTATACAAAATTAAAATTTTGCTTTCAAAAAATATTTGTTCCTACATGGCTGTTAGCTTTACGGTTGGTGCTGTTAATTGTCAGAAAAGCACAGGTGGGAAACCACTTGACAACACACTTCACATACCCAAGGACAGACCTTTGGTAAAACTTAACCAAAGGAGAAGAGAAAAAGAAAACCACCATTACATTCAAAATCTGAAACAGATTAATCACACAATATCACCTATTATAGTATTGCGTGGAATAGTGAAATCAAATGAATAAAAGGAGTTTGCCTACTGTTTCATTTATACAAAACAATTTAAAGTTTACTTCCATAGTCTAGGGTCCTTCAGTCTGAAGAATATATTTTTCCAAGTAAGAAAATACAGTTTTTGAAGCAGCTTTTGGGAATTTTCCCTGCCTACTCTACAGCTGCCTACCACATTGGCCAGAGGAGCTCTAGAGTTGCTGTAATCAATACCTTTCATTCACACAGAATCAAGGATAAAAAATAGTCTTCAGTTTATGTCTTTGTTTACTGCCATGGAAGGTGAATGTCTAAATTGTGTTTTTAAAATTACTCAATCAACGGATAATTGTAGGTTTTACTACAACGCCTTTTCCAAGGTATTATTTGCATCAAACACACCAATACTCCAGGGAAATAAGACTGCTCATCTACATTTCCTAGCTGGAGCTACATTTACACATCTGGGGTTCAGCCTTGCCAGCCTTCACATGTGCATATTGATATTCACAGCAGCAGATACGCCCAAATGAGTAAATTCATATAGATGATTAAGTGTTTGTACAATCAAAGGGATTTAAAACAAATTATATTAACTTTAAATGTTAAAAACGCAAGGGAAAGTTCAAGCATGACAAGACAAAGATACTGGAGAAATCTGCAGCAGATCACCAGCTTAGCTTACAACTGCTGTGTAACACACCTCTCACCAAATCAGTGCAGCTCCTGGACTTCCAGGGGGAAACTGAGGCCAAAGTTTGGGCTCACAAGCTCTGTTTGGACAAGAGGCCCTTTGAGAAACAGCTTTCACTGCACTACTTGTTCTCCCCTGTTGATTATGCAACCTCAGATCCTCTACGCTCCCATTAGAGACCTCACATTGAAATTCCAGACCCTCACTCATAAAGAAATGTAAATATACACTTAATTTCAAGCACAGGAATAGGCTTACTGATTCTCAAGTGGCCTCAAGTAGGTAAGGTCTACTCAAAACTTTAAACTCAGTATAGGCTTAAGAGCTTTGCTGAAGCACAAGCTCTGCAGGAGGATCACACCTGCATTTCTCTATGTTAAAGCAGATGCAGAGAAGAGCACTTTATCTATTTCCTTCCCCTCTCTTTTGTGATCTATGTAAAAGTCCTGAGATAGACACATACACAAAAGAGTCAGTTTTCCTGGGAGATCTTTTTTTTTAAAATCAAGCTCCAGAAATCCCAGCTTACTCTGCAGACAGTAACTGAGCAAAGTACAGCAGAGACAAGAAACCAAGCAGTTGTGATGTGCTTCCACAGCAATTTCTGTTCTCACATCCAGGTCATTACAGGTCCATGGCTTTAAAACCAGACTGCTTAGAAATGTGGGCAGTGGTGTCTAGTAGCACCTATTAAATAACACTGCCTAATCAACAGGTAGGGGAAAAGCGCCTGCCTGTTAAAGATTCAACAGTTGCATCTTTATCTGCTGGAATAAGAAATCCCTGCATGGAGGTAGCCCTCTTTCAGACAAAATAAAAAAAAATGCCAAGCTTCCCTCCCTCTTCTACTTTTATACATAATGGAACGTCAGGGGACAATAAATTCCCAAACACAGCTTGCAGGGAAATTTTAAGATTCCAAATATCAAACACCTGTGTCCCAGGTGTCAGAGAAGCACAGAGGTTTTATAACACAGCAGAATGCATGCCAGACTCTGCTGTGAGGCAAGCTCCCCCTTCACTCTCTGTCCTAGCAAAGCATTGCAAGCTCTGGAATTCTTTGCTAAGGCCCTGTGCCTGTGGGGGAATTTATCCCAAAAGGCATGACCGGTACAGAGAAGCACCAAGAACAGCACAAGACAAGATTTCAGTTGGTCAAAGAAGCTTTGCTCTCCATTCCCAAGCAGATTTGGTCCTTTTTGTAATTAAAAAAAAAGAAAAAAAAAGATAGAAAACAAAGCCAGACTATTCAGAATATCTCAGAAGGAGAGAAATGGCTAAGTGTCATAGTTCTGATGTTTCAGACACAAGGGAAAAATATTTTCACAAGTAGTTTACTGTTTAGTACCCTGTAGATACATAATATTTGACATTTATAGCAGTTTCTATACTTTATGACCTAGAATATACTTTAGATCATGAATGAAAAATAAACCCATTCAGAGGACTGGAAAATAACGTGCATAACAACTTACTTTCAAATGCAAGATTATGAAGGGTTTCTTTAAACTTCCAAAAATATCTCTAGGAAAATACTATTTTACATAGCTATATTACACAGTGAAATAAACTTTGTTATGTACAAGATTTCAGTATGAAAGAAACCACAGCTAGACATTTGCTCATGGTCTAGATAATCTGTTGTCTCGTATCAGTCAGAAGTACAACAGAGACTCTCCTTCACTCTTTTTCAGACTGTCTCAGTGATCATGTCAGCTTTCAGTAGTTACTAGTAGTTGTATAAAACCTGCGTGCAGACGTCCACATATTAACCCTATCACAGTCAGAAATGGGTAGATATGTTTTCAAAACAAGGTTAGATATCTGCTCGACAACCACAGTAACCTGAGTATAACTCAATTGCATATTGGTGAAAAAAACAACGCTTAGTGCAGGCACCTGAGCTATAGCATTCTAAGGGAGCTTGATGTTAAACTCTCCCTTGGATTTGGGTGCTTCACAGGCCAAATCCTAGCTTGTACGTTTTAGGCAGAAAACATGACACCACAATCTACTTGGCTCACATTGGCAAAGTTGCTTCATATAGTCTTAACTAATCAAAAGCTTGTATCTACCTATTTTTAAATGACAAACTTTGCTCCCGTCACAGGGGTGGAAAGGACATGGAGTACTTTGCTATTTGTGGTATAACTGTAAACAACTGTGGGGAAGACCGTATTAATTATGCTTCAAGTTTACATCACACTGTTAGTTTCCATTCTTTAAATGAACTCAAGCTTATCTTCAAGTTCACATCATCATATTGTGCTTTAAGGAGAAGGAATTTTGAATTAGAAACTGCCTCCAAATCAGTGCTTGTTCACACACCCCAGGACAAAGATCTGGCAGGGCTGCCTGTGTGGGAGATCAGTTCAACAGTTGAATAAAAGTTCGGGAATATTCAGGGCAGGCAGCACTGCACTCCCCCTCCTGAGGGACTTGCACAACTTTGGAGGCATGTCCTCCCCTCTAATGCTATAGCTCAGCTGCATACCACAGAAATTAGCAAAAAAAGGAAATCCCTAATGAAGAGGAAACTGCTTTGGAACACCTAAGTTCCCCTGCCTGTAATGTCTTCTAGCCTGTGCTCCCTTCCATCACCTTCCATCACAGCCATGTTCACTGCGGTGCAGAACCTGTGGCACACTCACAGCCAGAAGCACCCAGCCAAGAGGTCACCCTCTCGAGGGCCAGCTTACTCAAGACATACTCTTACACATAAGCAACCTGCTTCTACTGCCTCTGTGTGTACTACAGGCATAATCAGGAGCTCTGCCATTTGCTTTAGGAGAAGCCAAGGCAGCCTGTAATGAGCCCTGACACAGCTCAGCATCTGCCTGTAGGTGTCCCAATACACACCGGTGTACAGAGTATAACTGGGGTAGCAAACTTCCTTCCCTGGGACCTGTCAGCAATAAATACATCTTCTGTCCCCAAAGCCACATGCTGATGGCAAAGGAGAAGGTCCCCCAGCCCACCTGCAACTTCCTATCAATTAAGAAGGCACGAGGCACATCAAACGCATTTCGTTAAAATCAGTGGAGATTTCTGCCTTTGAGCTTCTGGGGGACTGGCTACCAACGCATGAAACCTTGAACCAAGCGAGAGGCAGCTCCTTGCAATACCAACAGAAGCCACAGCTGAAGAGAAACAGTAGCAGAGAAGGGAAAACAATATCCTCATGCTCAGAGCTGCATGGTCATGTCCTGGAAGTTGTTGGCTACTTCTTAATGGTATTAAATACTATTAACTTCTGCTGATAAGTAGATGTCAAAGGCATTTAGCATCTTGTAGGGTCAGGCCTACTGGCAGATGGTTGAGGAAAAGGCTATGCGCGAACACGGCAGAGAGGAAGGGAAAGAAGTGAGAGAGGAGAGGGGTAGAATTGCCCTGAGTTTTATACTCTACAAATAAGTCAGGGGTTTTATCATCAAGCACTGAAGGAGTTAAGCACTAAAGCACAGACACTTAATCAGCTTTCCCCCTTCCTTTCACATGTGACTGGAATGAAGCTGCACCGAAGCAGCCCAAAGGGCTTATAACAGCTCAATTTCGCAGCCTTCAGTTTTAATCCCCATCACCCAGGCTAAGCAGAATGGTGGTGCTGAGGCTGCTACTCCACAGCAGTCTGAGCACCTGGGTGATGATGGTCTTCCTCCTCCTCTTCCTCCTCCTCTGCAGCCTGCAGGTGGCTGGAGAGCTCCTGGATCACAGCAGCCCTACCGATCTGGTCATTTCTCCTCTTCTCCATAATCAGATCCTCCAGGCTCTGAAACTCCAGCGTGTGGCTGCGCTTGTCACCCAGCCGGATCTGCAATCGGTAGGGCTGCTTGCCTATGCGCAGCTCCCCGCCGATTTTAAACTCTCGCTTGCCGTATCGGCACCAGGCAGCAAAACATTCAGAGTTTCTCCAGCTCAAGTCCCGATCCTTGCAACCCACCTGCTCCAGGGCATTGCGCACCACCACGGCCGGGCTGAGGGGTTTGTAGCGGTACAGCCGGTTGGCAATGCGGCCCCGTCTGCCCTGGCTGGCGTCAGTGAGGAAGCTGTTCACCACCTCCAGCCGATGCAGGTGCACAACTTGAAAATCGCCGACATAGACCACCCAGTGCGGATACTGGGCTTGGCACACAAACTCCACCAGGTCACCCGGTTTACACCTATTCAGCAGGTTCTCCGGAGTGTAGGTGCTCAGATGTCCCCCACCTCCTTCATCACCCTCCTCTAGCTGCATGTCCTCGTCTGAAAAGCTCTTCTGGTAAATACACTCATCCCGGTAATAGACTGAGCACTCCACCTCGTGCAGCTGGGGATCGTAGGGCTGCAGGGCAGGGTTTTCACCCCCCAGGTCATGCACCGAATCCTGCTGCTGCTCCAGCTCATCATCGTCATTCGAAAAGATGTAGGAGACCCCGATCCTCGGCCCTTCATCTCTGTCCATACCTGTCGGGTCGGCCGTGGGAACTTCCTTGTAGTTGAGATGGGTCAGCTTCTCCACCTGGTTCCCCATGCCCGCTGCAACGACAGACACACGGCGGGGCCATGAGGGCGGGCGCGGGTGAGCGGCTCCCAGAGAAGCAGCGGGGGCAGAGGCGCGGCTCCCCCCTCCACAGGCGCCCCGGCTCTCCCCGCTCAGCGCAGTCTCTAGCAGCGCCCCGGGGCTGCGGGAGCCCGTCGGGGACGGGGGAAGGGGGGACGCGACACTTCCCTACCTGCACGGAGGAAGGCGCGGCGGCACCACCACCTGTTAGGCGGCGGCGAGGAGGAGGAGAGAGGCGGAGAATCCGCCGGGGAGCGGGCAGGCACAGAGCCACCTGTTAGAGGGGCGCTGCGAGCGCCTGGGGAGGTCGGGAGGTCCGAGCTGGGGACGGCCGAGAGCGCACCCGCCCGC
>VZTG01006201.1:5062642-5129266 GCA_013397845.1 Melanocharis versteri
AAGGGAGCGGTGCCACAGCAGCCCAGCCCGCCGTGTGCTCGGGGGGAGGCTCCGCAGCCGGAGTTTGCCCGGGACGGCGCCCGCAGGCGAAGCGGAGCCTCGGAGCGTGGCCGCCCGAACGCCGCGGTGCCCCGCGCAGAGGCGCGGAGCTGCCCCGGGGAAGCGCCCGCCCCGCGCAGCCCCCGCGGGAGAGCCGGGAGGTGCCTCCCTGGGGCCCCGCACAGTGACAGGGAAGTTGTAAAGTGAACACGATCAAAGCGCCCGATTCTCCTGGGCTGACTTAGCGCCTTCGATTCCTCCATGCGCGGGGTGTGTAATTAGGTTTATTAATTTATTTTCTTTCCGATTCCAAGAGCTCAGTCTCTTTTTCAATATAGAAGATGATGATTCTTTCTCCCCTGGAAAGGCATTATGAGATCTGGTGGGAATATTTTTCTTTCTGTGTTTTGGAGAACACAAAACAATATTCTGCTTTTTCATTAATGCCTAGTTAGTATGCTAGGTGGGTTTATTTTTCATACTATTTTAACATACACTGGTAAATTCACGCTGTTAAAATAGACTACGGAGATAGTTTATGGGAGGTAGGAGTAATGTCTTTAATTTTGTCTCATTTATTCTCTTTGTCTGTTGTCTTGTAATTTTTAAGCCCAACTGCAACGCTGCTGTTCTGAGGATCCACTAAATAGTGGCAAATGAAGGAAAAATTGTATTGTTACCAGGGCCCTGGGCACGGCCACAGGCTCAAAGAATACGGTTTCCATCAGATTCTACATCTCTATGGTTTCGGATATAGACCTGCCCTTTGTGGGGGGGAGAATTGCTGTATGTGGGGCTGGGGAGATGGGCACTCTGCTCTGCTTGGGGTGGTGGGGGATTGCAGCAGTGGCAGACACGCAGATCAGGACCAGTTTGTTTTGGATTCAGCTGGTGGCTAAGTCCATGGGAGCATTTTTGAAATGAATCTCCCAAACACCCAGCCTTGACACACATGCACTTTGGTTCGCGTCCCAGTGTGTTTTCAAAGACTGCACGTTTCTCTCGCATCCAACCAAACTAGATGTACTCTAGCGGCAGGATTGGACCAAGGCTAGTTGAGCCAATGTCCAAAATGTATTGAATGTAATGTGATTTCTGGGCACTGCCTGTTTCCCTCTGCAGTTCCTCTCTATAGCTGCTGTTGGACAAAAAAGGGCCCTGCTTCATAGTCAGAGCATTGTGAAATTGCTTCAGTAATTAAAGATGGGCATGTGGGAAAGTGAGAGTACCCTAAGAGGAGGAGCTAAACTGAACATAGAAGTGATTTTTTGATGTTCTCCCATTTCCATTGGAAGCTTTGTCTCAGCACTGTACCTTACTATCTCTGGAGCAGTTATACTTCATTAAAATCTTCTGCAATGTATGGAAAGATGTGTCTGTGCATGAGCGGAAACTCAGTATGGCCCAGGCAGTCACTCGTGTCTTTGTGCACATCCACAAAGATTTGCAGCTCTCTATCATGTTTTCTCTTTTTCTTGTCTGCTTCTATTCACCTCAGTGCTTAATTTTCTGCACCTCGTCAGCTGCTTTAATCTCTTTGATCTCTTTGAGTTTCCTTGTCATGACTGCTCCATGGAATCCATATTGTCTGTTCAATCAGCTACTTTCTAGGATAAAAAACCATTGGTGAGTATTTTTGTATAGTAAACCACATCCATAATGGCTTCCTACACACATAGGTAAGGATTTGGGTCGAAAATCCACAAAGAATTTACAGTACCTATATATCATTTGGACTAGTGCCTAAAATTATGGTGCTTAAAACTTCTTCATGCTTACCCTCTAAGCCTCAAAGCAGCTAAACTCTGCAGGCACATGGGTGGCAGGGTGGCTGGTGACAGTACTTGCTACCTCAGTGACTGTGCTTTCAGAGAGAGAATTGATCTCTTGTAATAGCGTTTGGAAAAAAATTTAAAAAAGAAGACTTTGGTACTTATCTGCTAAAGATAATGCAGCCTTTGGATATCAAGTGGAGCCAGGAACGGTTGCGTGGTTCCTGAGCTGGGAGCCTAAACTGCAGCAGGGCAGAGTTGAAGGCACACCTCTGACCTTGCTGTTGGAGGGTCTTCAGGTGAGTCCTTGCTCAGTGTGCTGGCATTTGTTACCCAGTTTTGAGGTACTGAGCTTTGTGCACATGTCGCAGGGGGAACACATGGACACCACAGGTACAGCCGTGCTTGGACACGTACTGAAGTCAACAGGGAAGCTCACACTGTTAAATACAGTGCCGCCCTGGGGTCACTCCCGGGTTCCAGTCACTTGCTTGTTCAGACTGCAGAAGTATTTCTTCTTTGTAAATTCTGTTTTGGAGAGAAGGCTCCACCCCAGACAAAACACAGCTTTGCTTCTGGAGTGGGTTCATTCCAGGAGCTCCCTTATCTGAGTCCCTACAAAGACTGCAAGGAAGCAGGGTTGAATCTACGTGAGATCTGTCTCACTCAGCTCTACACAGCCCTCCAACATTTTCACAGCTGAATTTCACATCCGTATGCTCTCAATCTATTGTTGAATGCAGCAACACATATCTACAGGTTCCTGACATAAAAATACCATTCTGGTGGGTCTCAATATGGCTTGCATGGTATTTGATATGCCTGAAATTTTGATAGCCGCTTTTAAGGCAAAAAAACCTGCCATGCTGGAGGGCTCTCTGGGAAGCCAAAGCTGCTTGGCCATCTAGTCCGTTGATGTATACAGAGGGGACTGCACCTCTGGGCTTAGAGACTGTGGGACATCTTATGGAGCAAGTGACTTCTGTTAATCTGTGTAGCTGCTATGATCCAGGGACCTTTGTAGTGCCAGTCGTGGTTGCTCTAAACTTAAAGCTAATTTTGAGAATTAGATGTAGCAGTTATTTGGTTGTCCCAATGGTATATCATCTTGTTGCTCCAGTTGCAACTTTACACATATTTTACATCCAGAGATTGAAAAGGTGATGTTGATTTGAAATCACAATTCATCCTTACTTGGATATGGAACGCTGTGATCGCATTGTTACTGTTATTAAAAGATATCCAGGATGAGAAAAAAAAGTCTTGCTATGTGTTTATTTTTTTCTTAGCAGTGCTTCTGAGTAAGACAACGTTTAGTATCATATTCTGTAATCACATTCTGTTTCACAGGTATTCAGCCAGCTGATGGCTATGACACCCTTGAATTATTTAATATCTTCCATTTCTTTTTTTCAGTAGAGTTTTATGAGAACTGAGATAAACTATGCTCCATTTGGCATGTAAGCACTCTACATCTTAGACCTACTGAACCAGAGTGGTTAAACACCATGGTGGAATTAGGGGCACTGGAGTAATAAACCACTTCCTAGTGAAGTCCATGGAAGTTCTTCCATGGACTTCTGTAGAAATCAATCATGCCCTTAATTGAGGGAAGAGTATGACCTGAGAGTCCCTTGATGGATGGTGTCCTTCCATGACAGCCATAGCTAAGCCCACCAAGGATATTTGGATTCAGAATTGTAACATTTCTTTTGTGGTCTCTTTGTCTTCCCCTGGAAGCTGCATCCCTGAATCAGGCACAAAGGTCCTGTAAGCCAGGAATGCCACCTAAAATGAGATTCATCAAACCTGGCATGCCAGAGGTAGCTGGTGGGGAATGGGACAGAGAGTTAGTGTCCTGACAGCTGCTGGAATATGGTGCTTCCTTTCACTTTTGTTATACTGTCTAATACTCTCCCAAGGTTAAGTGCTTTAATGAGGTTGGATTTTCTCACACACAAGAGGAAATGGTGCCACGTCAGTTAATAAAAAGCATTAATATTTAAGATTGCTTCCTTGGAGTATGAAAGACCGAGGTTGAAGTCTCTTATCTCACTGAAGGAACTTGAACTGATATCTCCCAGGAGGGTGCTGAAAGCCACCAGACTGTAAGCTCTTTTTGAGCAAGTCTTGCTTTCTCTGTCCCACTGAAACTGTTCAGCTTTGTATGGGCTCATTAAATACCCATTCAATCAATCTGAGAAAAAAGAAAAGAATGACAACATCTCTTAGATTGTATGCCGGAAGGGGATGAGAGTGCTTTGAGGTCCTCTCTGATGAATATTCAGATGTCTCACAATCATGCACTATCTTCATCAGGAATCATTCAGACAGACCCATCAGAAAGATCTGAAAGTTTTGGTTTTAGGATGTGGTCATGAGAGAGTTTTCTTCACGTCCGCCCTGGAAGAAATTGGACCTCTGGGTCTTACATATCTGGCATGACTGCTGTAACCCAGATGCTATTAGATATCAGCTCCTCTTGGTTTCTGTTGTGTTAGAGCCCTACCGTACTGATAACTCTGCTGAGCCAGGCCTCATAAATGCAGAACCAAGAGTTTGTGACATGAGTTTGGACTTCTGTGGGAAATATGGTGGCACTACTCAGTGGTTCTGCTTGTGTCTCCAGGAGAAACATCTGAAGTTTTGAGAACTAGAAAATTTGTACACCTCAAAATGTTGAAAAATATCGTGAGAATGTTGGTATTTCTGAACCCTGAGTTTCATGATATTTGACATAACCTGAGAGAGGGAATGAGCCTCTGGTGTCAGGAAGATTTTATCTGCATTTAGCCTATAAATCTTTGATTACATCGATGAGAGATTGACATCTATGTGCTTCTACACATATGATCTTTGCTATTCCTTATAGTGTAGGAGTACCATATATTCAAGAAACAAAAGTTAAACAAACTGCAGATAGGAGAGAGACCCACATAAGAGCAAATTCTTTTTTTTTCTAAAACTCTTACTAGAAGCTTATGGCTCTGTTACCTACTTCCAACGCTGTAATTTGTGACTAAATGTGATCTGTGGCAAAATATATTGCTGAGATATTGCCAAAGCTACAGAGTTTTTAACTGAGACATCCAAGCTGTATCTCAGAAGCACTTCCACTGTGAGTTTATAATTGGTGCATTTCAGCAAATGAAAACAAAGTAATTCATATGTCAGTAGGGGCCTGGATTCGTAGGAATTGCTATCAAACCAACTTGAGCAGCAGGAAAAGCTTAATTAAAATGTAGTCCGTTTTTTTTTTAACCAGAAAATAGCAACTATATTTCAAACATAACTTAACAAGGAAGGAGGTACAGCACACACATCTTTCCACCATGAGAACTACTAGTCCTTTGCATCTCTCATCTGTCTCATGCTGAGCTTCTGCCCTGGGAGCTCCTCCTGTGATGTGTCTTTAGCACGTCACAGGACTGCTGGCTGCCTTGGTAGCACAGCATGTCCTTGCAGCCGGGAAGGGGTGGGACTTCTGATGCAAGAAGCTTCTGATGATTGCTCCTGGTGTGCAGTGCCGAAGCAGAAGCCATTAGTAAAGGGAAGGAGTCTTTGGCTGTTGCCATACTGCTGATAAAAAATGAAATTATTAATATGAGGTAAACACATCAGTCTTTCCAGCAAATCTGTGATGTGACTGCAGGTTACTCAGAGAAACTGTGGTTGCCCTATCCCTGGAGGTGTTCAGGCCAGGCTAGATGGGACTTCAAGCAGCCTGATCTAGTGGAAGGTGTCCCTGCCCATGGCATGGGGTTGTAGATTTAAGGTTCGTTCCAACCCAAACCATCCTATGATTTTATGACTGTGTGCTTGGGCACCCATTTAAATGTGGTGGAACAGAGGAAACACTGAGCAAAGTCTCCTGTGGGTGTGTCTGTGCCAGAATGTGAGGCTGGTGAGGTCCGACCATGTGGCCATACACAAGGTGGTAACACAGCTGGGAATGTGTGAGCTCTGCTCTCTTCAGCCCAGCTCTGGATGCTTGCTAACTTGACCCAGAAATACTGGCCATGGCTGTATTCTGCAACTTCTGCGGATCTGTGGCTAAGTATGGGAGCAGTAACTGAGCAGATAATCCACTTTGTCATTCACTCATTAGACTGAGAAACAGGTTAATATTTTTTCTCCCCTAGCCAATGGAAAGCAACAGAGATGCAAAGCCTCAAACCGTCTGTGAAGGTGATGTTTAGGGCTTTCTGCTGGACCTGTTCCAAATCCAGCAGAGCAGGACTCGGCCCCTGGCTGGTCTCAATTGCTGAGGCTGCAGTGCTGCAGGGGTAGCAGCTGTGGGGCTTGTGCACAGCCACCTGCACCAAGGAAGGCCTTGGGCTAACCTGGCTCGTGGTGTGTGTGTGGAGGGTGGGAAAGGGCTGGTGCACAGCTTGCCCTCCATATAGGCCCCTCAGAAGCCTCCTGTCACATTGCTTATCTCCCATAGCCCTCACCACAGGTGGATGCACAGAATGAACCTGCATCAGCCCCAGGTGTGTTATGGGTATGCCTGTGGAAGGGGGATTTGCTGAGCAAGACAAGGAGAGAACAGGCAGCTGAAGGATCTGCTCTGGGGCATTAGTGTTAAGGCAGAGCCGGGAGAAGCTCGTGGGCTGCAGTTTGCATCCATCTGAGGCAGTTTTGCACCCACCCTCATCGACTGAGGCACAGCAAAGCTGGGTGTGAGCAGTAAGACACCCTTGAGAGCACGAAGTGTACTTTAGCAAGGAATTTGGACTTCTAATGAAATTAAATGGGAAGATCAATACTTTCAGGGTTCTGGTCTCCATTTGTGAATAGCAGCTACTCTTACTTGTTGCACTGAAATGCTGCAATGATTAATAAAACCATTAAGGTCCTGAGGTGCTCAGAGTGCCTGCTAACAAGGCCCATGGAGGCAGAGAGGGAGATTGCTAGGTAGGTGACATGTTTTTCCAAGGAGCAGGAGTATCCAAATTTGAATCAGCCTGCTGATGTCCACAGTGCTCGGGGTGGTCCCTGACTCCTTACCTGGGCCTGCCTCTGGAAACAACACGCAGGAAATTCCCTGAAGCATGCACCCCAAACGCCCTCCAGCGAGGTGGTTTTCAGTCAGCTGCAAGCATCTCTCTCCTGTAACTCACTAATGATGCTGCTGAGTTGTTGTAGGCTGCAGGGGACCAGCCAAGCTCAGGCAGGCTGGAGTCACTCCTGTGGATTCATTCATTACTGCCTGCTACCAAGAACCATTTCCCACCTTAGTTAAACGCATACCTTGAGACAACCTCCTCGGCTTGTAGACAAATAGCAGGTACAGGGTCGCTGTGTTAAAAAATTGCTGCCCCTTTGTGGAAGGTACATTAGTGTGAGGAAATGCTGCTGTGCTTCTTGTTTAAGAAAGCATCAGTGTTATCCTTGTCTTCCACTAAGCCCTTTCTGGTAGTGCCTGTGGGAAGAGAGCAAGGAGCAGATGGTTATTCCTTCAATCCTTTGAACTAGTTAGATGAATACCATATTCCTAGTAGAATCTGCTGTCGAGGAAGCTTCTGGCCTGCTGGATGGCAGTGCTGGGTTGGATTTATAAAGTGGTCTCTGGATAATGATGTGCATGTTAGTAGTAATCACTTTCATACTTGTTAGAACTGACAGCCCTATGTATTTGTCTTTCTGGAGACAGATGTTCTCCCGCCTGGTTATGTGGGTTGATTCCAACTGGGGAAAGAGAACAGCATGAGCAATGTGCTATTCATTGTTATTTCATTCCCTTTTTCATTTCTTTCCCTCCTTTCCATGCTCTTTCCTTCCCTGGGCTGTCTTTTAGGCAGGAGCCTGGCAGATCACATCAGCTGCTGCAGGGAAGCCCCTTGGCCATCCGAGTTCATCCTCATCTGCCATCTCTCAGAGCACAGGAGGAGGCTCAGGGAAGGGCTCTGAACTCCTCTCAGCTCAGCAGCACTCCAAGCAGTTTGATGATGCTTTCCATCCTCACATGTGATACCAGCTGCAGACTGGGTTTGATGCTCATGCTTACAGGCAGTGCTTCATTTCAGACATCCTCTGTATAGGTTAAAGTTGTCAGCTCGACACCAAATCCCTTTTCTTGGCTTTTTCTGTGTAACATGGTGTTCTCTTGCTCTGATTCAAGTGTTTTATGGTTCCACATGAAGGAGATAACAGCATGAGCAAAGCTGTGGGTAAAGATAAATCATCTGTAGGAGAAGATAGAAACACAGTTTTTTGGAAGGCAGCAAGGCCACCATGCCAAGGGACCAAAGCACTTACTGTAGCAAATGTCTGCAACAATCAGCTTAAATCTCTACTGCCTTAAATTCAAAGAGATTTCAGTGCAAAGCCATTTGTCAGTGCACTTTTGTATCAGAATGAGCAGTATAAAAACACTCCTCTGTGGAAGATTCAGGTTCTCATTTTTCACCTGACGGGTCCCTCGTTTGTTGCTATAAAGTAAATCCAACCTATGGTTAACTTGAGGGAAAAATTCCAAATTACTTCAAGGGGAGAAAAATCAAGTTGTATGCATTGTGCTTTTTCAGGGATACGCTGATTCAATGGTCTAATTCTATTGGCTGTCCTTTCTTTTTAACATTTCCAATCTACTGATCCTATGAGTAATCAAAAAGAGCTCAGTGTTATTTTGCTGCTATAGAATAGATCAGGCAAAACAATTCCTACAGTCTATGCCATTTCTTTGTTCAAAGTAACAGTAAAAGCCACATGAAGGTGATGACTTTGGGATAGATTAATGAACTGTAGCTTGGTTACAACAGAAAAATGACAAATTAATCTGGTTTTGGATCCTCTAAAGAAGTGCCTCCATGACTGTGCCACATAGATTAATTTTGTGTATTGATGAAACTCAGCAAGATTTGCCAGTCTAGTGAATGTGGGGGTTTTTTGTGTGTGTGGTTTTGTTTTGTTTTGTTTTTTGGGTTTTTTTTGTAGTTGTTGTTGTTGTTGCGTTTGTTTTTTTGTTTGTTGGTTTTGTTTTGTTTTGTTTGGTTTTGGTTTTGGTTTTGTTTTTTTTTTTCATTTCAATCTTCATCCATGAGGGACTCTGAACAATTTGTGGCCTTAGTCACAGCTTCTGCTGCACTTTCTTTTATAAGTGCAGCGGGGAAACATTGCCAGTTCTAGGTTTCCAGTACAGACTAATTAAAGCCATATAATAGCCAGATTTCAAGCATGTCCTTCCAAGACAGACTGTGTCCTGGGCTGTATTTATAGGAGTGTAGCCAGCAGGTCCAGCAAAGTGATCTTTCCTCTCTGTTTAACACTTATGAGATTGCATTTGGAGTGCTGCTTCAGTTCTGGGCTCCCAGCAGAAGAAGGACAGCGACAGAGCCAACAGACACAGGCTGAAATCCGTAAAATTCCATTTTAAATATTAAAGGGGTGGGGGTTTTGGTGGTTCTGTTTGTTTGTTGGTTTGTTTGTTGGTTGGTTTTGGGTTTTTACCAAGGGAGTGGTCAAATACTGAAATAATTTGTCCAGAGGAATTGTTTAGTCTTCTTTGGAAGCATTAAAGACTCATCTGGATCCATCCCAGAACAATCTGATCTAAGTAGACCTTCTCTGCAAAAGGTTGAATTAGATGACCTCTGCAGGTTTCTTACAGGCCAAATTATGGTTCTATGAGTCTCACAGGTCACAATAAATTTGCTTTTTAATAATGTCTACCAGATCCGGTGAGTATAATTTACAGCCTCTTTCAATTCGATCCTGGAGTCTGATTCAGTAAGAACTAGGTAAAATCTTCTGCTCAGCTTGAAACTCTGTGAAGAGAAAAGAAATCCTCGAGACTCTCCTTGTCTAAATACTTAAGTTCTGAATTTCCAGGACTTCAAAGGCAGAAACACTTTTCTGCCTGGAAATGTCTTTGTTCGTGGATGCCAGAGAATATAACTTTCCTTATCCTTGCAGATATACTGGGTCACCTGAACAAATGACCCCGAACTGATTCCCTGATTCTTCCCCAGCTGTTTGTTCGTTGTAGGGCTGAGAGTGCACTCTGTCCATGCTGAACAGCACCCTCTCAGTTACCTTGGGTGGTGGCCAGGGGACCTTGTCACTGCCCAAAGATGGGGCTGACAGGTTGGAGCAGTCAGGGGTTCTTACGGTCAGAAGTTTCCTGAATTCCCTTCCCCACTGGAAATTTTGGCACATTAGTACTGATAGGCTTCAGTCTGAAATCCAAGCTCAACACAGTACTGAAGTAACTGTGGCGCCAGGTCTTACGAAAGATAGGCATTACAAATCCCAAATAAACTCATGCTGTAAGGCATGAGGTTGCTTCCATTCTTCACTGATCTAAGCAGGCTTGTGAGAAGGTGCTACTCTTGCAGGCAAGGCCGTGGGAGCTTGGCTCTCGAGGACTGTGGTCTCCTTGGTACTGCTGTGTTCAGTGCTTGTGACGGACAACTGGGTGGCATCTGGGGTGAAGTCACTGGGAGCTGTGCATGTCTGGGCTCCTCTGGCTTGAAGCTGGCCTTGTTCACTCCACAAAAGAGGCTTTGAAAAGTTGATTGCTTAGGTTTTAACTTTTCCAAAAAGGTTTCTCTGTTAAAAGCTTCTGGTTGGAAATACCAAACCCTGTTGTTGCTAAGATTAAGGTATTTGTTTCTTAGAAATGGTTTATAAACAGAGTCCAGCACACGGATTATTGCTCCTTCTTTAGCCAACTGGAGCGAAGGTACTTCAAGTAAATTGGGCTTCCAGGAGGATCAGTTTTACATGTGATTTTGATAATGGTTTTGGGGAAAGAAGGGTCAGATCTATTTTTTTATATTTGTAACTCATATGGAAAAAAAAGAAAAGAAAAGAAAAGCAGTACTTACCACTAACATATTGGGGGTTAGGCTATTTTAAATGAAGATAGCAAAACTAGCTACTGTGTTTCAGTAAAAATTTAGAATTTAGAACGTTTTATTTTTGCATACTAATGAAAAAATGGAACATGATCAGAATTATGAGTTTTGCTTTTTTGGAACAGGATTTTTTCCCTCACTTTTTCCTGTGGTTCACGACCACTCCCCTCCCCAAGGCTAATGTCATAAGCAAAAAAAATCTGACTAATTAACGAGACCTTGGGAAGATTGCAAATACCTGTCAAGAAACAAGAATATTGTTTGCTGTTGCTAAAAATGACCTTAACTGCGACCTGGAAAAATTGTGCTTGTAGTTTGTGAATGAAGTCAGTAACCATGCTGTGGTACTGCTGGCCTTATTATGAAATGCACATCAC
The DNA here is from genome assembly GCA_013397845.1 of Melanocharis versteri. Classification (NCBI taxonomy): domain Eukaryota; kingdom Metazoa; phylum Chordata; class Aves; order Passeriformes; family Melanocharitidae; genus Melanocharis; species Melanocharis versteri. The sequence goes on from VZTG01006201.1 coordinate 5,073,692, forward strand.
AGATTGTGTCTAATTGCACATGGTGTTTTTATGGTATCTGTAGCTACTGATCCAAGACTCAGATGTCAGATATCAGCACTCTTGCTATACTTAAATTCTGCTGCCATGTAATAGGTTCTGTTTATCTCTCTTCCAGCTTCCAAATTGCTGTGTCTTGGGTCAGTGGCCTAAGTCCAGTTTTCGTAAATTCGTGACTGAAGTTATTAGCTCTCCTCTTTAAAAACCAGGATGAATTAATGCTGCATTATGCCCCATTCAGGGAAGCGTGGCCCCAGGTTTTATCATTGTCACTGGGCTTGCTTGTGCTAGGTTTCAGCAGAAGGAGATTGGTGGAATTCCCTTAGGAGGGTGCTTAAATGAAGAGGTAAGTCTTCTGTTGATGTTCACAGATCTTGCAGGATTGCTTTATTCCTTTGGAGGCCTGGAAGAAAGTAGATCTGTGATGTGGAGAATAGATACATCCTCATTTCCCCCAGCCTCAAATGCACATGAGCTTGAGATGTACTTACAAACAAAATGTACAACAAAAAAATGGATATTCAGGTTCCTAAAGTTCAAGGGTGCAATGCTGATGCCTCAGGCAGCATCACCATTACCATACCACCCTTAGTCCCCTTGGTCAGTGCTCCCTGTGCCTACCAGATCCCAAACACCACGATCTGCTTCTGTACTGCCAAAGGGCCCTTGTGGTGCCTGTGCCTGGATGGAGCCTTCTGCAATGCCCTGTCTTTCACCCTCCCCTTCGACTTCATACCAATAGCAATGGTGCCTTTCCACCAGCAACACCAGAAAAAGATGCTGCTGAGAGGGATTTTCTGTGTCCTGTCCCGCATCTGTTTTTCAGACCATCAACACTGCACAGAGCCACTTTCAGTCTTTGGAATATATGGCATCAGTTGCCAGGAAAAGGACTAAAGTGCTGGGCTCCTTGCTGAACTTCCTTTTCATGCAGCCCTGTACTGCTTCCAGTTTCCAGTTTCATAACAGTTTTTGCAGAGTGCTTTGTTCTTCCCCTATGCACTTGGAACTGGCAGTAAAATGTGGATTGTTCTCAATGTTTAGCATCAAGTCCTACATGTGGGAAGTGATTTATCAACAAGATTACAGGCTGGAGTACTGTGGAAATTGGACTCCAAGGTGCCATAATTCTTTGGAAAATGCCAGCCACGGTAGGTTTTGCCTCCCAGCGGCTGTCCATTATTGATAGCCTTATTCTAATATTATGTTTATATTGTAAACAATGACCAGCTTCTCAGCTTTATACAGGTAGAGCTAATTCAAGTTTTGATCATCATACTCATTTCTATTCTTTCATATCAGCCCTCCTCTTCCTTTGACCTCACAGTCTTTTTTTTTTTTTTCTTTCATTTTATGCAAGAAAGCTGGTATCTCTTCCAAAAAAACCCCAACTTTTCCATGCAATGTTGTGCCATAAGAAGTCATAATCACTAAGATATTCTCCTGGAAACATGGAACTGTCAGTGCCTAAAACATTCAGATGTGACAGATGAGACAGACAAGCACTTGGGCCAGTTGCACAGTACTATGGAATCGTCATGCCATTGATAGCTTGTGCTGCTGCACAGTGGCAGAGAGAAAAGAATGTTGTAGTTCTCCTGTGCCATTTTTTAATTAGTGGACCTATGGCAAGGGAAAGGAATAATTAGCACAAATGCCCACTTTAAGATATCTAGCCATTGGGTTTTTCTTTCATGGGAGGGCTACGGGCTGCGTTACAAAATGTGCTCAGTGGGGTGATGTGGCTGCTCTTGAGCTGACAGCAAGGAATGAAGTGGTATTTCAGTTTGTCTGCCTGCCAGTGTTGCCTTCTCTTATCTTCTTAGCACCACACCAGAGCTTGCTGGCCCATAAACATTGGTGATGCTCTTAGTTGCTAGACAGCCAACTCACTGAACGTGGGGACTCTAAACTCCCCTGGGCAACGTCAAAGGCCTCAGAGACAAAGTCAGCTAAAGGAACAAAGAAACTGAGAAATTTGCCGTGTGTCTTCCATGACCCCATGAAACTTAGAGAAGTGCCAGACTAAATTGCTCTTTACATTTTTTTTCTTTATATCCTATTTTATCTGCCTGTTAGGGCATTGTCTCTTTCCCTGTGAAACTAAAGAACAGCAAGCACTGAAAAAAATCAAAGTGGTTGAACTGTTTGGAGGCTGCAGTCAGTGGTCCCACTAAAACTGGAGGTATGGAGACTTCTAAGACAGGCTCTTATCTAGAAGCTGCAATAAAATACCTGAGAAGTGATGAAGTGTAAAGTTTACCCACAACTATGCCAGCCCTTTTTAGACTGGAATTCTTTGATATTGAGATAGGCATCACAGACTATCCATAAATATTTTGGAACCAGCAAATTTAGGAGGCAACTGTGATACAAATAAAAGGAATTTTGAGGGTCGTGAAGCAAGCAAAATTAGCAAAATTCCTATTGACTTCACCAGGAACAAGTTTGGACCTTGAGTTATTTGGCTCGTAAATCTTCAGCAAGATTGAAAGAAAAAGGGTCTAGGATTTTTTTTATCTAAGATTTTATTAATGTCCGACCAGGATGCTGTTCAATCTTCAAAACAAATATCGGCACTCAGAACACATCAATTGTTTGTATTCTGAGCTCTGTGTTACACTTATTCATGGACAGGGAAATTACAATGAGAATAATCATTGTCAGAATACTAATGGGATGTAAACTAGTGTAGAGATATTTATTCAATGGAATGCAATTACCAGCAATACTCTATTTTCTGAACAGTGTGACTGTAATCCAATTTAGGCTGTTTAACCCCTGGTGATTTGTTTCCGTTTGTATTGTGATAGGCTGAAAACAGGCAGGATTGCTGGGGGCAGCAAAAGGGAGAGTAAGGGGAAAGAGGACCTCATGTAATCTTAGATCTTAATGACTTTACTAAATCTACATAACCACAGGGCTGTTCTTCATGGTTGTGCTGCTAATTGAATTTTAAAATAAGGATAGATCCTACATTCACTTTCTCCCAACACCATTTCATTTTCTGACAAATGCTTAGTCACTAATTTAAAAAATCCTTTATGACTTCAACCTGAAGTTACGTCAGGACCTTGGAATACATATAAGGCAGGATTCTCAGGTACATGGTGGAGGCAAGTGATTAAGAAGATGTTCAAGGTGACTTTCGTGACCAGCTTCTCTTGCAGAAGTGTTCTCAACTGCAGGAGTTGCGGCAGGATCCCATGGGCAAAGGGCAGCTTCTCTCCTTCAGAGAGAGGGGCATCACGGGAAGGACAGAGCGTGGGGACCTTTCTGCAGGCAATTTCTGAAGAGTAAAAACCTTCAGCTAGATACTGGTACACTCATTAACACAGAGGAGTCCCCCAGAAACTAGCACAGTTTCTGTGCTCCTGAAACTAGCACAGGATATCTTATCAGCACAGATAGAAGTCTTGGGATCTCGTCTTTAAATAAAAGAAGTGCTTGAGCAATCTTGTTCTAGGGGCAGAGGGATATTTTGTAAACACACAGAAATAGGTGGGGAAGACCTCTGTTCATCTGGTACAGAATTTGCTAATGATGATGGCAATTTCTCCAAGACAGGAAGTATTCAAGCAGAAACCATTGTGTAACTGCTACCAGACTAGAAAGCACAGAAAAGCAGTTCTCTCCAGAGAAATGGGCCCTGGATGGGAATCTGAGTAAGATTTCCAGCTTTAGGGCTTTTGCACTTCCATTCAGGTTTTTGTGTCACTTAAGCAACTGCCTTGGGCAAAAGGTGCCAGCTGGGGCTTGCCCACATGTGCTGTTGGTACATCTTGCAATACAGGAGGGAAGCAGAAATGAGCGGGTAAGAATTGCACAGTCAGGACACAGTGGTCCTAACTCCCAGGGATTCTGCATATGGGAGATTTGCAAAATCAGTCCCTTAATGTTTCCAACAGCCATTCAGCCATAAAAGTGGTGACTGAAAAACACAGTGCAGCTAATATTCTTTTAAGTCCCAGTTGAGCTGTTTATTTTTTCACTTAATTTTTAATACAATTTGTCTTGTGAGTTTGTATGAAGCATCCCTCCCCAGTCATTTACCAAAAGTGCTGTGGGAGTTCCTGACAACACAACTTTTTGTTGTCACCACATCAGTGAGCTAAGGAAGCAGGCAGTTGTGTTTCTTACAACAGTTCTTATCTGGGCCCAGTTGGATTCAAACTGCAATGCAGTGGGAGATTTGTACATCTGTAGCAGAAGAAACACCTGCAGAACAGACTGTGAGGTGACAAATTTCCTCTCTCTGGACTACCTCTCATCTAAGCTGAATTCTCTTTGCCGATGTTCACAGCCCATGCTACTTACACTGGTGTAAAATTAGGAGAATCAGAGCCTTTCTGTCCTTCACTGGGAAAACCTTGTCCAGCACGTGGCTGCAAAGCAAACCTGGCTACACAATGCCCAGACACCTCCTCTTCCAGTGCCATTCCCTCTAAGCAGTCTGCTCATCTTGAACAAATTGCAGCGCATGGCCTCTGTGAAAGGCCAGACCCTCTTTGCCACTTCTCATACCACCAAGCTTTGAAAGGCCAGTTTTTTATGGTGAAGTTGAATGTTGGTTTCTATTCAAAACATATGAACTTCGAAATGAATCATACTTCCATCTAAGCCAGTTTCCACTGATCATAGACCTTCCTAATTCCTACAGATTGACTATAGTAATTTCACTTGATGAAGATCCTATGCACAGATTTTGATGTAATGTTTTTGGCTGTGAAGGTATCATGCCATTTTACCTGGGAGAAAAGACTGACCTCTACCTGGCTACAACCTCTTTTCAGGTGGTTGTAGAGAGTGATAATGTCTCCCCTGAGCCTTCTTTTCCTCCAGGCTGAACATCCCCATCTCCCTCAGCCACTCCTCATTAGACTTGTGCTCCAGACCCTTCACCAGTTCCCAGGCTGCCCTTCTCTGGGGGTTCCAGCACCTCAATGTCTTTTGTGCAGTGAGGGGCCCAAAACTGGACACAGCACTCGAGGTGTGGCCTCACCAGTGCTGAATACAGGGGGAAAATCACTGCCCTGGTCCTGCCTGGTCACATTATTGCTGATACAAGCCAGGATACCATCGGCTCCTTGGCCACTTGGACATCATCACCATCTGCTGGCTTATGTTCAGCTGGTTGACCAATACCCCCAGGTCCTTTTCCACTGGGCAGCTTTCCAGCCACTCTTCCGCAGTCCTGTAGTGCTGCAGGGGGTTGTTGTGATCCGAGTACAGGAATCAGCACTTGGCCTTGTTGGCCAAGTTGGGCTATTGATCCCATCATCTTTTTTGAGTGCGAAGCCCTAATTCCTATGTGGCCATCCTCAGGAATTTCTGTGGTTTCTATCACATCGATAAACCTTGTGTCTTTGCTGACACATGGATCTCCATCTCAACCTCCACTGAGACAGCAGACTGAAGGACCTTGTTAGCACATTGTCCCTCAAACATTGGCATGATGCCAGGCTTATCTCTAGCATTCCTGGTTTTATCACTTTTTCCCTTCAAATCTAGCTTACAGGTCTTCCAGTGAGCCCTGCTATCTCCTGCACAGTTCCTTTTCCCTCTTTGAGACAAGCATACCCAATATTGCCAGCAGGCCTGGTGTCACATAGACCAGCTCATAAACAGAAAACCCAAAATTCTGCCAGTGACAGCAGGTTCAGAGTCAGGTATTGGGCTGCTGTTCTTCCTATTTCTTCCCCCATCATTCCCTGCAACTGGAAGGATAGAGGAGAACACTATTTGTGCTTCAAATATTCAACTGCAATCTTACTGTAATGTGCAGTGATGAATTCCTATTTTTAGAAGTAAGCATGGAGACTAAAATCCTTATCTGTGGGAATGGTAGGAGCCAAAGAGCCACATTTGGCACCCAGTCAGATCTTGAAGTTTTGAAGTCCAAGTAAATTTTTTACCTGAGAAAGCCAAGTACTCTGCAGAGGCTTAAATGGGAATGTGTGATAAAGAGTTTTTAGAGAAAGAGGTTAGTAGGCAGAAGGGAAAAGAAAAAGAAACACATTATTAACATTTCAGATTGTCCATGTAGAAGCAAAATAAAGTAGGAGATGAAGTTTTTGTGTACTGTTCATCACTATCATGGTCTGAAAGGTCCTGGTGTGTGCTTCAGGCCATATGAGGGAGCTCTCTCCACCTGCATTCAATATACTCATTCCAGAACAGTTCCTCCTCATGTTTTCCCTTCTTACTGGTGGTGTAATGCTGCAGAAACAGCTGCAGGGGAAGTATTTGCCACTCCTTTGGTGACAGGATTGAACATGGAAGGATCCCAAACTTTTGCACCAAAAGGATTAAAGAAATACTCCCCACCTCCTCCTCCTCCAGAAAAAGCAGCAACTGAGGAAGGTTAAGGAGGGACGTAAAGATGAGGAACTACAGAGAATTTGTGCACATTTATGCCTTGACACTCACCTATTTGCTGGAGCTGTGGCCATGAATTTTGGATCTTTGCTGCTTTAGGACTGGTGCATTTGTCATCAACCTTCCCTCTAAGGCTTCATTCATAAATCACTTTTGGAGTGTGAATAAGCCATGGGGATTCTTTAATAAATGGTTCCTCACATAAAGTTTTATTCCCCAATAATGATTAGCTTATTAGTAAATCCCTGATGGCATTACTAAGGAGGTCATTATCATTATCCATGTTTTATATCTGTAGAAACTGAACCAGAGAAAGGAAAAGTCACCACTAAGTAAGATTTGTGGATGCAAACTCCTGAGTCAAGGTACAGGCTTTATTCAGCAGGCCACAGGACTAATAGGTATTTGAAATAAATGGTTAATCAACTGGTTAATCAAATAATTACATCAGAATGCTATAGGACAGTGATATCTTCTTAGAAGATATTTAAAACCATAAAGAGTTACTTGCGTCTCTGATTGGTTGCCAACATTTAGTAGCCCAAACTCTTCATAGAGGCCAACTTGAAATACACATATATGTAGAGTTCATCTTTAGGAATCTGCATAGGTTATGTACTGCCAGAATTTGTGTCATCCTCTCCTGATTTGTTAAAAAGAAATTGGCATGCCATTTACGAAGTTTTTTACTCAGAGGCATCCTTTTTATTCAGCTTGTTCCTGATAATTTTGAAAATAGTTCTAGTACACTTGATTGTTTGAACAGTGCATTACTGGCCATAGAAAAATCTACTGCTGTCCCGGTATAGAGGACAACAAAGTGCAAAGTGCAATTAAATCAAAATAAATGTCATGAAGGCTGCTACAACGATTGCATCATACAAGGCAGTCTTCAATTTCAGTGAAAGACTTGCATGATTTTTCTGACGGCAACCAGAGAGGATTTCCAATATTTAAGGACTCCTCTTGCAATAGAAACCTACCATGCCCAGCTATATAAGAGTGGCCTAAATACTCCTTAAGGTGGAGAGAGAAGTTTAGACAGAGAGTGCTTCATGTCTGCATTGTATAAAATGCAGAAGAAATGATAGAATTTTTAAGGTTGGAACAGACCTCTAAAACCATTGGTCCTACAGTTAGTCTAGCACTGTAGGACCACTAACCCATGTCCCCATGTGCCACAGCACCCATTTTTGAAAGCTTCCAGGGATGGTCATTCCAGCACTTCCTCAGGCAACTTGTCCCAGTGCTTTTCCACCCTTTGCATGAAAAAATTGTTCCTTATATCCAATCTAAACCTTCCCTGGTGAAACTTGAGGCCATTCCCTCTTGTCCTCCTGTCCTAATGTTTGTTACCTGGGAAACTAACCCCCACCTTGCTACAATCTCCTGTCAGGGAGCTTTAGAGAGTGATAAGGGCCCTGTGAGCCTCCTTTTCTCCAGGCTTAGCCCCCCCAGCTCCCCCAGCTGCTCGTCAGAGGATTTGTGCTCCAGACCCTTCACCAGCACCATTGCTTTTCTTTGGGCATGATGATACTGACACTGCAGCTCCTCCAAGCAAGCACAGGCTCTAGGAATTTACACTACTTTAAATTCAGTGCCATAAAATTAGTGTAAATTTAGTACATTACTGAGCAACTTCTCAATTCCTTTTGTAATGGATGGTGGGGAAAATAAATACTTGTGACAGGTACCATGTGCTTTACCTCTAATGTGCTGAGCATTGGGTCCTCCAAGCAAACCAAGAGGGAAATCAAAAAAGGGGTTTGAGAGACTGTCATCTGGGCTTATTGGTCATGCTACTCAGAGTCTGAAACCACTCTTAAACTAAGATCATATATTTGGAGACTCTTAGAATACTTCTGACACTATTTTGCCTATTGACGTTTTGGTGAAAGCACCCAGTCAGAAGGTGGGATTTGAAGGTTTGGAGTCCTTCTCCACCTGTGGAGGTTTGACTCTGTGACTTCTGGACTCCATGAAAAAGCCTTGAACATCAGGGTGTAATAGAGTCTAAAAGGGCAGTGGGGTGAGCAAAGGTGCCCTCTACACTTCACCAAGTCACAGGATAGCCAGAGATTCATTGCTCCAATGGAAAGACCAGTTCGGAGGGCAACATCCGTTGCAGTCTGTGCCAAAGCTCCTGTCTGATTCCTGGATCTCTGCTTGCTGCTCTGAGCTTTTTTTCCTGGTTACTGTTTTTATTCCTTCAATCCAGGCTCTCTAATGAGGGATGTGTAAAGAGTTGTGGGAGCAGTGTAGATTCTTCAGGCTGTCCCTTGCCAGCTGAATATGCAGAAAGCTCACACACCATCCATGTTGCTCAGGGGAGCTGGTTAAGGTAGGATTGTGTGTATGAAATGGGCATAGTTAATGCCTGTGAAGTAGTTCAAAACATCTAAGGGCAACTCAGACTCAAATCCTCCTGCTCCAGTGTGCTGCAGAAACCTGAAAGACCCTCTGGGGGAATTGTTATCCCCCTTGGCCCAAAGACTGCCTGTAAATTGGTCCCTTCAGTGGAGGTTTTGCCTGTGCAGATAGCTGGCCACCTCCTGCAACACTGAACAAAGAAGTGCAAGGCAAATTCCAGCTTTTGGAGTGTGACATGAAGAGTCTGACGTGCTGCTAGGGAAGCCACACATCGCCATAATGACTTAAAATTCCATGCCTGGCAACCAGGTGCAGGGGGTTAATTAGGCTCATAAGCTGGGAGAGCAGGGAGACCTTTGGGAAAAACTTGTAGACAAGCAGCAAAGCATATGACCTCATTTGAATTTTCCTATTAGGTTTCCTGCAGAGATCTCAAAAGCATCCTCCGATCACTGCCTGAAACACATTTGCAAACACAAGGAATCTCCATTAGATTCTGAAGCTGCTGCACATGTTTTAAAAGATCAAACTGATGATTATTACAAGCAAATAGATCCCCCCACCTCCTTTTGTTTGTTTGGACTATTGACTCTCTTGACTCTCAGGGTAAATAATCTGCCATTCTTCCTTTTGAGCTTTTGTGATGATGCAGGTTGGAGCTGAAATGGGTGAGACTGGCACTGCTGGACATAAGCCTATGCTTATGTGAGGCTTTATTTTCTCCAAAAAGGCTACAATAGGACTCTGAGCTGTGTCTCTGTAATCTGCAGCTCCACTGGTTGCAGTGGGCTTTTGTACAAGTGTTTGCTGTTTCTCTCCTGTTCATAAGTTACTGTACTGTTCTTCTCCACCCCCACCTGGTCATAGCTGTGGTGCCAGTACAGCACATTTCAGTCCTGCAGCCTTTTGGTCGGAATAGGGGAGATTTCTCCAGACTAAAAGGCAACTAGTTTGTGGCTATGAGCCTGCAAAAGGCTTTGCTAGAGAAGCAAAAGGAAAAAATAGGAAGGGGCCATAACTTGAAAGCCAGCACCAATCCAGCACCAAACCTCTCTCAATCCTTTCTCCAGTTGATGCAAACCCACTGCTGTTCATGGGAGTCTTTCCACTGGCCATAAGAGCCCCTGGTTTCACATCAACTGCAGCTCTGGGAGAGCACGGGAGTGGGGAAGGGGGGGTTACTCATCGCCGTGTCCAGTTGCAGCACACGTCACTGGAGAAGTGTAAGGGGAGTCTCATTTGAGTGCCCCAATCCTTCCTGTCCCAGACGCACGTTTTGCTTCTGCACATTAAAGAAGTACTTGCTATCAAAGGGAGATTGTCCCCAGTGTCAAGACAGGAGCAAATGATAGCCTTTACATCCATCTAGGCAGAAATCATGCTTGGAATAACTGACTCTGAGGATTACAGTCAGTTTCATCATCACCATGGTACCTGTTCCTTGTGACGACAGCATCAGGAAATTCACCTTCAGCATTTTGGGCACCTCTGTGATCCCAGGCAGCACCTTGGTCATGGCGTGCAGCCCCCATGGAGCACAGACATCACACTCACTGCGCGGCTGCCTTTTTCCATTTTACGTGTGTGAGTGAAATCAGACCTGGGGGATTTCTTCCCAGCACTCCAGACACCCAGCTGCACCACAGAATACAAATGCAAGAGCCGGGCCGATGCAGGCTTGAGGAGTTCAGGCCTTAGCCCCTGAGACTAGCAACAGGCAGGCAAACCTTGGAGGGCAGGAGAGCTCGTTAACTCAGTGCTTTAAATAATAGCAGTGGTGAGGGTGCTGGTGACGAGTGTTCCTGTAGTGTGCATCTGTGTCTGTGTGGTTTGACAACAGGCGGGAAACAGCACTTGCTTCTTCGCTCCTCAGGCACCTGCCCTGTGGAATAGCATCAAGGAGGGCATAGGAAAGAGGTTATTTATTTTTTTCTGCTCCTTGGAGATTTTGGACTGATTAAAAAGTTATTTTTGCTAGGAAAGCAACAAGGAAAGAAATCCCAGCCATACGTGGCAGGTATAAAAGAATGTTTGATTCTTCCGGTAAGTACAATAAAATTTAATATCTTTGCTGCTCGACCCAATATTGTATCACAGACATCACTGGTGTTGTGCTTCCCAGCATGCCCTAGCATTCCTTCAAGCAAGCATTCACAGTAGCAGAAAGTCCAAGAAAAGGCTTACTCCCTTGAGGATCAAGAAGAAAGCAACAGTGAAGAAAGGTATAGTAGCTATTAATATTAATGTTAAAAGAAGAGGGGGGAGAGAGGACATAGGAGCAGCAAAAAAACTACTACTTGTGGCTTTGATGTGTTCATTTTCACAGGACCAATAGCAACATGGAGAATAGGTAAAGCAGATAAAGAGGAAAGTGAGGAGGTGGAGGTGAGCAGAAGGCAGCTCAGAAAATTGCACAAGGTGTGGGGAGTTTTTTCCCATCTAGACACTTGCACACAGCAAAGGGAGTGACTGCCATCTGCATCTCCTGCAAAAAAAGAAAGGGAAAAAAGGGACAGAGCTGAGACTGAAAAGAAATCCACCTTCATGCCTCTCATTTTGGCTGTGGTATGGCTGATCCACACTGAATGCCTGCTGTGGGAGGGGAGAGAAAGCTAAGAGAGGTATTGTTGTGTCTAAGGAGGCACAACATTAGGGAGCGTGAGAATCCTCATGCAGGGCTCTGTCCTACTGACACAGTAGGAACAGGAGGGAGGAAACTATTTTAGTCCTGTTGAGGCTGCTGAGGAGTAAAAATGGAAGTAATTAAAGGTCTATTCTAGTCTCACTTAAATCTCTGAGTCTTCAGGCTGGAGTTATTTTTGTTACATTGCTTTAATGGTGTTACATTGACGTTTAGACTGGGTTGGATTTTTTTTTATTTTTTTACTCTGAATTTAGGAAATGAGGCAGCACTTTTCTGTGACAGTGCACTCACTTTGCTGAAATTTTGCCTGCGAAAGATTGTTCAGGTCCCAGGAGGAATTTTGCTAAATCCTAAGTAGCCCCAGCATAACCAGGGCTTGGGCAGCTGGGTTACTGCCGTATGTTGTAGAAAGGGCAGATTTGAATCCCAGCATTAACTGGTCTGAACCTAGACTGGAAATAAGAATGACTTCTGCACCTTACGAAAGGTGCTTGATAAATAATGACCCTCGAGTCTTATTGTCCCCTATTTTTTCACTGAGAAAAAACCCCAAAACTTCACCGGTTAGGAACAAGTACAAAATACAGAGCAAAAGTAGGACAGGTTTTTTTGTAACAGCATCACTGCTGCCCATCTCATCCTCAGTAAAGGCTGCAGTGGCTGTAAGCAGTGACAGGAATGGCCTTCTCTTGCTGCCATGTTCATCCTCAGTGAGATTCATTTCATCCCATCTCATCTCATCTTAGCATCACTTTTAGTCTTTCTGCTCCCAGGTTCCCCTGTGTAGCCACTGCAGGCTGCACTTGTGACTGTGTCTCTTTGGTTGGCACCTGTCCCATGTGGGATTAACCCACATCTGCATCCTCGCGTGGCCTCACGACAGTGCAGAGTGTCAGCAGGAAGAGATTGGTCTCTTCTCAGCACGGATATTTGTCCTGTGCAGGCTACTCGGATCTCACAGGTCACTGCAGGCAAGGCAGTGCAAAGAGCACAGAGCCTGATGCTTGGTTTTCCAAAAATATCAGTGTTGCTGCCCTCCTGCATTAGGCTTCCCATGGCTGTTTCAGAACTACCCGTTCATATAAGCAGAGATACAAAGCCCTCTGTTTGCAGAGTCAAGGAGGACCCTAAGCCCAGTGTCCATTAGCTCTGAGCATCCACAGAAAGCACAACATGGCAGGAGCTTGCCATGGGAAAGTCCTTTGCCTCCTGTGCAAGTAGAGCTGAGCATCACATCCCAGCAGACACTGACAGCCTGCCCAAAACCTCTCAATCCTTTGCTCCTGAATAACTCCTGAGGATCATTCCCCTGCAGACCAGATGCCCCAAGGAGGAAAAGGATGCGTTTAACTAGCCCCAGTGAGAGGTACTGACTCGGTTCCTGTGCTCACTGAAAATGCCTGTGCTAGTTGGGCTAGCAGAGGTACCACAGGCTCATTTAGCAATGGGGAAAAAGCCTCTCCCTGTCTTCTCAGAAAAGCAATAAAGGGTTGAGCCATTGGACCAGTGGCTCAGGTCAACAGAAAAGGAATTGCTTGGGCATAGTGAGATGTCATGAGGGGAAGGATAATTTTCTGGTGTGTAGGCAGGGAAATCAGGTCAAACACTTCGAAACCCAGTCTACATGTTTTCGCCTCCAAGTGGTATTAACTGGTTATACTCATTTGCAGAGACTGACTGAATGCTACAGATGTATTTTAGACCTTAGACCAATCTTGTTACTTCACCCTGAATTGTCTACAATTCTTGTTTCAGTTCCTGAAATCTGTTTTTCCAACTAGACACAGGAAAACTGCTGAACTCCTCTGGCTGTGAGCAGCACAAGAGAATTATAGACAATGTGTCTTATGGGCAATTCACCCCTTTATTCATCTCGGTGAGGGAGCGGATTATGTTACATCTCAATGTCCCTTCTGAGCCCATTTTTTACATTCATACAATCCCTGCAACCCCTCTAGGGATACCAGTCACTATCAGGTAAGCCCATCAGACTTGATTTCTTGTGGTTGCCACCCTGTGTGCCTCAAACTTCTATAGGTGTGTTAGAAACAAATGACCTTGCTCTTTTCCCATAGCCTACCAACCCTATTTAATTCATCATCATAAGCACTTGCCCAGCAAACAGTGCCACCAAATTCCCAGGGCTGCCCATGTTCTCTTTTCTGCTGTGTGCTGTTCAAGAGCACAGAAGTGGCACAGAATGGTGAGCCTGTGTCCCTGGATGTGGGAGATTTGCAGGGCCATGGATGCCTCCAGGCTCCCAGAGTTCACAGAAGAATGAATGGGGCTGCTCCATCTCTCTCAGTTACTCATTCCAGAAGATTAAGGCCGATTATTCCCTGTTCTGGCTCATGGAATTACTTTTCTGTTCTTCCAAGCATGGCTCTTTACAACAAGCTAAGCAAGAGTTTGAAGAAAGAGGGCAGCCAGGGCACTTCTAGTCCAGGGATCTGCTGGAGTCAGTTCATTACTAGCGAGCAATTGGTGTCATTCCCACTGATGAGGGCTTGTGAAGCCCTGCTTTGGGCTTGCTGCTTGCCCTTTCCATAGGATGAAACTCAGTAAGATGTTTAAGCTAAAGCAGGTGAGTAATCGTGTGTGTGTTTGCTGGCTGGGATGAAGGATGAAGGCACGTGCTGAAACACTTTTCTGAATCACAGCGACAGCTACATTTGAGATTCCCTTTAAAATTCACCTCTGGCTATGTTCAGCTGCATGGCTGATACTGTTTCTCAGTACTTTGTGTTAAAAGCGATCCTTCTATACTGCCAGCGGGAAAGTGAGACACAATACACACTCATCTCTATTTTGTAAAAAGTTATTTTAGATCCCCAAGTATGTAAATGCCAGCACACCTCATTGGCATCGAGAACCAATTAACACAACTGATGAGTGAATGGAAATCAAAATACAGTCAGATCTAACAGACCCAGAATCAGGAATGTAAATTTTACAGTTGCACATTCTTCTGTAAGATGACTTGGTTTGTCCTCTTTCCATTGTAATCAAAAGTGACTTACGATCTTGAAAGGTTCTATCTCCCAGATAACTGAAAAAAAGCTAATTAAAAACAAAAGTCACAGATGTAATCATTGCTTAATGTTGTAAGCATAACATGACCTAATGCTATTATGAGTTCTGAACAAATTTCAATTAGGACTCCAGCTGGTAAACAGATAAATGTGATAATGACATTTTAATATTACTTGGTAATTTGTTAGTAAAAGTAATTTTTATTTCAGCCATTCTTAAGTATATAAAATGGGTTTAGATTTAGATATGTTTTTCAGCACAATTAGAGGACAAAAAACCATTTCAATGAGTAGCATTTGAGAAGATCCTCCTCAGAGATGTGTTCTATTTTTATTAGTTAACAAGTTCTGGATGGTTTTTTATACAGTCATCATCACTTTGTAGCTTGCTAGTGATTTACACCATTACCAGGTCAGAATAATTAAAACACATACTTTGTACTCTGCATTGGGAGGAATCACTTCTAGGTTACACTGGCCTTTCGTTGCTTTGCTATTTCTTGTCTTATTGAGCTTAAGAGAATTCAGAAAGCCATGGCTGTGTTGTGGAGTCAATGGCATTTCAGAACATGTGGAAAAACTGAGATGCAAAACCATAAGCTCCTTCCAGCACGGTAGGCATTGATGTAGTTCTGAGAAGAGAGCAACCATGAGTCTGACTGGATCCCTGTGATACATGAGGGTGGTCCATGGCCAGAGTGCTAGCATGGCTTTGGAGAGCCAGGACCAGTTCCTTACTCTGCCAGACTCCCTATGAAAGGTGAATAAATTACTCAATTTACTGTGTCTCAGTTTCCCTAAATAAAAAAAAGTACCCGGATAATGACTTGAAGAGACTGCCCTGGAAACCAGGAGTGCACAAGGAAACCACAATCCATCTGGTGCTCTTATTTTTTTGAGAAGCAAAGGTGAAAAGCAGAAGCTCTGGAAGGATGGTCTGTCCTGCCCAGATTGGCATTCCACATCTCTCAAGACCAGCATTTGATTTCAAGACAGGTGTGGAGTAGCCGCCTGGCAGAGTGGTGACAGCTTATCACCTAATCAGCACACAATTCCCCTCTCTCGTGATTTAGAACAGGGATAAAATAAATTCCATCACTGGAGGAGCATAGTGGCCTGATAGCACTGAGGGAGGAAATCCAATCCAAAATTAGGACACTGAAGGAAGGTGCAGTGCAAGGCTCTCCCTACTGTGCATTTAACCAGTCTTAACCTTGCCCTCACGGGACCACCCCTAATGTGGAAGAACTCAGCATCCTCTGCCTGGCCTCTGTGCTGAGGGGACCCACCTGCCATTTAGATGACAATGATGCACATCATGTGGGCAGCTATATTTCATTTGCCTTCATTTGCATGCAGCAGCCTTCCTGAGTTCAGAGTTATTTGATGGCAGAGACAACAGAAGCTGTCACTACCCTGAAATAAAATCCTTGCTATCCTTCTGTGACATGATTTTTTCCCCTTCCTCCTTCAATTTATCAATTTTAAATATTTATTATATACCCTGTAAGGTTACTTTTGCTCTTGAAAGAACAAGGGTTAAGCTTTCTTCTTTTTAAACAAGAGGAAACATTGAAATAAATCCCTTTTCTCAGCAGCAATAACAATAACACACACAAGAAAGAGAACGAAATCCAGTATGAAAACATACTTTTCTTAGTTAAAAGTGCAATCATTCTTGGGACTGAAAGCTCTCCTGACTAGCTGTTGTGTCTTCTCCATTATTTACTCATATCACAGTAGCAACTGGAGGTTTGAAATAGAATACAAGATTGCATGTGCTAAGCCCCGTAAGATGCAGCAGGAGCTCCCGGTCTGTGTAGGCAACAGAACACTACAGGAAGTAGAATGTCACTGTGTCCATGCGAGAGGCAAACGTGTAGAGAAACAAAGTGACTTGGTTACACAGGAGGTGGCAGATGCAGTTTGTAGTGAGGTCAGGACTGGAAGGATGAACTCACAGCTGTACAAATGCTTCGAGAGCATCGTTTCAGGGATGGGAATTTATGTGAACCTCCCAAGACCTGGGTTATCACCCTGATCCCCGAGTGACTATTAGGGGGATTAGTGAGGTGCTGTTTTCTAACTTGACATTTCTAAAATGTAAGTGCTTACCTTTGAGGCAGTTACGTGGAATTCAACTATGTTTATGGAGAGCCAATCAATACTATCCATAATACCTGGGGCACGATTCATCTGACCTAAATGTGAGTGTCTGCTTTGGAATAAACTGACTGATGCCTTATGGCTGTATTGACCAGATCTCCAGCGACTGTAACAGGAATGCAGCCAACAGAGACAACCTAATTTAAAGAGATGAATAACACCCCATTTCAGCCTCTGCACAGTGATGCCTTTGCAAAAGCTCTCCTGTCTTGACAAATGCTGATGTGTTGCTGAAGTTGGCAACCACGGTGTTGAGATCCTAAGCAGATGCAGGGATCTGAATAGACTGTAATAAAATTAGTTAATGGGAGACACATTTTGCCAGAGCCAACACAAAATTGGCAAAACAATCTTTAGACTGCTTCAATCTGCATCACAGAAGTCTTTTTCTGTGTAGTGTAGGTGTTTTTTTTTTTATTGTCTGCATCTGGAGATGGGCTTAACTGTCTTTGAGCATGCCGTAGCAAAGCAGGCTGTCCAGACACCAGAAGAAATTCAAGAGAGCTTGAGGGTGAATGATAAGTGGAAGATATTCATCATTTTGACCATCTGGCCTGTCTGTACCAAAGTCGCATGGCTTCAGGTAGAATAAGGTCCATCTCTGCTGAGCGTCAATGTGGCTCCAGTGTTTTGAAAGCCTGGAAGAAACACAACAAGCCATGAGTGCCCTCAGCTGCATAATATCCCCTCAGATAAAGAGACACAGCTCAGTGGCCTCAGCCATGGGAGCGGGATCTGGTCTTTGGCATTGCCCAGAGCACAGGACAGGCCAGGTCACTCATGGAGCTCTCACAGAGTGAGGTGGCTCCAGCATGGCTGTCCCAGCAGTAATTTCAATAGGGTCCTGTAGAGGTTTCCTTCCTCAGCGCTGAGTTTACTTCTTTTAGTGCTTATCCTCACCTTACTTCTCTGCTGAAGCCTACTGAGGTTCATTCATATGAAGTATGTCACACATTCCTGGAGGCAGGTCATTTCTTAAGCCCTCTTTTCCACTTTGCTTTCCACACAAGACTTCACTGATTGTTTTCCAGGTCAGATATTGTATATCAGACAAAATATAACCATCAATTCCTTCCTTCAGGAACTCTCACTTTATCTAACCCCTATTACTTTGTTAATGCTCAGCATCCCAACCTATTGCCTGTCTGCCTTTTATCCTATTCTCATTCCCTCCTTCATGCTCCTTCTCCACTCAAAGGACTTATTTTTTTCTAAAATATAGGCCTACTTTTGTTTTAATTTATCAAAACTCATTGCTTTCAACCCTGCACACATTAAATGCAGTACTTAGACCCAGACTTTGATGATGCCAGACCCTTCCTGATCCCTTCCTTCAGCTCCTTTGACACGGCACTAGCCCTGATGACCTCTTCCAAACCAACACTCCACCCTCAGCTCTCTTTGACACCATCAGCTGTATCTTCCATGACCCAATTCTCTCATACTCTTTTCCCCATCTGTAACTCTTTCTTCTCCATATTTCTCACTTGTTCTCCAAAGTGGCAATTCCGTTCTAGAAATGAAATATTTGTGGCTATTCTCCTGCCCTATTCATGTACCATAAAGGTACAGCAACAAATCTATTTTAGCAGAGTAGAATATACAGAATATCTGTAAGAATATAGAGTATATTATTGTATAGAATATATAACTCAGCTGCAGCAGCTGCATTTAACCTCAGAAACATTGTTGTGCCTTGAATATTCTAGAATTTGTATTTTATTTTATGCACTTCTTCAAACATTTTTATGCCTCATAAGCCTCCTGAGTATCTGTGTAACTACTCAATGACGACAAATCACGAAGAGGAGAACTCAGCACACTCTCTAATTCATTGAAGCCATCCTACTACAGATTTGCTTCCCTAGTTCAATATTTATTATAGGGCTTTTACCTATCTTCTCTTTTCTGCAAACCTTAATTAACTGGACCTCCTTTAAACACTGTTTTATTGCCAGGGTACTCAGACAGCCCTGAAAACACCATATTAATTGATATTATTGAAAATCTGGCTTCTTAGTGGTCAACAGCCCTTCCTCCAATTCATCCTTCCAATCTCTCAACAAGGTCATTTTTATACTCTGGCAAATGAAATAGATTTTTTAGTATTCCTGTTGTTAAATTGCTCTGACATCAACTGATTCTCACATCAAATGTGAAGGAATGCAATTATTACCATCCCTCCTTTATCAAGGAGGAAAGAAAGGGCAGCATTCCCGGAGCACTGAGCATGCCCCTCAGGTTAGTCTCCCCAGGCTCTCTGTACAGAGACAAGCTCCTCCAAAGGGCAGCATTAGAAAAGCCTGCTGAGATGAGCCTACTAAGATGAGTCAGATAATTCAGCTGGCTAAATTAGACTCTTCAAATGAGTCAGTGGTAGCACTGCTAATGGCTTCAGAGGATGTATATTCCAGCAATTAGACACAATGTGTAACTGGAGTTCTATATAATTAGCTATACAAATTGCAGCAATATACAATAGCTTGCTATGTCTTAAATAAGCAATGAATAAGTACAGTGTGACTGGAGCTCAAGGTTATTCTTGTCTTCAATTACCTCCTACAAGAAGCCTGCAGGGCTTTGATTTCCAAAGGGAGATGAAGTTTGTCTTTGTTAAGCCTATTATAACCAGATGACAATTCTTTAGGCCTGGCATAGTATTCAACTTAGGCACTTCTTCTCTGTCTGCCTTACATATTCCTTGATTATTGAATCTCATTTTGTGCAGTGACATTTCTGTTTTTCTCCCTACCTCATGTCCATTCTTCTCAAAAATCTTACAAAGATATGATTGACCGGGACCTCCAGAGGCCAAAGCAGGGTGGCATCAATGTTGGATCAGGTCCCTTGAGGTCTTTGTGCTGCCTTGCTTTGAATTTCTCCAAGGAAGGAGGCTGCACAGCCTCTCTGGGTCTCCGTTGTAATGTTTGTCCACCCTCACTGTGAAGAACTTTTCCCTTACAGCTAATTGGTATTTCTAGCTTCCATTTGCTGTACCCTGTGTCTGCCAGCTCTTAATCTGGCATTATCTCTTTTTTGAACTCTCTTTGGGTAGTTGAAAATACCATCATTATTCCCCTTAGCCTTCTTTTTTGGCAGCTAAACAAGCTTGGCTTCTGAAGCCTTATCTTGTCCATCATATGCTTTGGTCCCTAACCATCCAAGTGAAGAGCTTGCTTCAGCTCACTGATAACTTTGTTATCCGGTGAAGCCCAAACTGAACACAGTAGTCTGGATGTGTTCTCTTCACTAGAGGAAATCAGAGGGGGAAATCCACTTGCTCAGACTCTCAGCTGTGTTTTTGCCAACACAGCCCTTTGTGCAGTTGACATTTGTCACTATAAAACTGGTTGGCAAAACTCATGTTCAACTCCTTGTCCCTCAGAACCCCAGGTCTCCTCTGCAGGGGTGATTCCTAGCCAGCCACTCAGCCTGAGCTGTTGCCTGTAATTATTCCAACCCACATGCAGGTCTTTGTTTCCAGGAAAAATTTCCAAACCTTGATCTCAAGGTATACCTGAAATTCACAGGTTCTAAGACTGATGTCAGATCCATCACTAATGGCAGAGTTCTGCTAAAGCAAATGAAACAAATAACATTTATATAGCAAAAGATCTTGATCTTGCTTTCTTTTTAATCCTGATATTTTTTCTCTGAATACCCTCCTTAATGGTATAAACATCCAATCTTCATTTCTATTCTTACTATGCTTTTAGCTTCAATATTAACTTGTGGTAATGATTTAATTTTGACTGGTTTTTAATCTGAAATGCTTGATTCTGCGTGCTTCTTTCTTTAACAGGATCTTTATTTCACACTGCATGTTGTAAATATGCTGATAAATGTGTTAATTTAAATGACTGTCAGATACACTGAAAATGAATCCTTGCAGGAGTCCTACCCAGAGAGTGTATTCATAGCTAATTCTAAAGCATAGATCTGTACAAGTTAGACTGTTTTTTGCACTGTAAAGAAACAGCGATGAATAATTGGCTGTGAAGCACAAAGACACATGTGCATAGGGATGCACACACCAGTGCACACTCTCATGGAAATACTTTAGGTAGGTTCATTATAATGGTGGACAGCATGGGCAGTTTTGTCAGTCAGCTGAGCTCTAATCAATCTGTCTAATGCCTTCCACAATATAATTTCATTAGAAGCCCAAAATAATCATTCGCTCATCTGCTCTTCAGCTGCTGGGTTTGATTTGTGTTCTTTTATTGTGGGAACTAACGTGTATCCCATAAGGCCGTTTCCTATTTATTGCTTATGTGCTAAGAATATGTATTGCCTTTATTTTATAGACATTAGAGAGTAAAATCCAGTGGGGGATTTCTACAGAATATGGTATGTAAAAAAGCTAAGTTCTTGTAAAGTTGAAATGGCTCAAATATTCACTGAGTTATCAACCATCTTCCCCACATGAACCAGGCTAATTAACATCCTGCAGAAGCCCTTAGGCATTTTTATTACAATTCTTCAGGCTGTATTCCACCTTTATTTAGACCTCAGTTTTCAATGAGCTTAAAGGTAATTTGAATGAAGAAGTGGATAGTGCAAAAATCTGCCTTCCACTTTCAACAGTCTGTGTCCATCCAGAGAGAATGGGAGCGGAGATGTAATCAGAGGGGTGAAAGTTCCTGCTGATACAGAGGAGAGCATAAAAAGAGCAGAACCATGGAAAAAACAGTGTCCAGTAAGGAACAATTAAATCCTTGGGCCAGTGTGACCAGTATTCCTGTTTCCATGTGTTGGTGCCTGTCCTTAATCAATCACCTATTTCTTCCCCCTAATAATTCCATAATGTCATTCTAGAATCTTATCCACCTTGATAATGATGTTTACATTTCCCTCTATTTACATTCTGCATTTATTCACATCCAGTTTGTATCTATTTGTTTTCATTTTAATAGCTGTCATTATTCAAACAACACATTTCAGCTGCTTTGCAGAGACACCAGCGTACCTCCATAAGGGACGTGGGTGTTTTGCATGCCAGACTGACTGAAGCTCTCTCTAACCTCTGTTCATGATCCTCCACTGGCTGGCTCACTGTGTCTCAGATCAGACAAGCTGTCTGAGGAGCTTATGTTAGGTTCTTTGTGCCTGAGTGGAATTAAATGACCCTTCTCCATTCCCTTCTCCAGTCAAAAACTGGGCCACAAACCCAATGTTGTCTGACAGAAGATGACTGACCGAGAAGGAAGAGGAAGAAGCATCTGCAGCTGAATTTTGTCTCTTGTGTTCTGGCTAGAACCCTTGTGAGAAAGAAGCAAGTCTGGGACCAAGACTTTCATCTGCCTGAGAGAGGTGCTGAAGTTCTTATCCTCTAGAGGTGTTTTTCCACCAACAGGATCTAAAATCTTCGTGGGACTACACTCTGCTGAAGATGAGCCACTTTGCAAAAAACAAATGTATGATATCTGAGTCCAGAAAAACCCTGATTCTTTACCCTATTTAATGGGGCTGTGGCAGAACAGTGCTGGATTCTTTTATCTATTTCCAGTGCCTGTGGGTGTATCTCGTGTAATGACCTTTCTGTGCGAAAAATATATGCTGTTTCTGAAACAGGCACTTCTGCTGATTGCAAGGTGGTTCCTCACCAGCTGAAACAAGGTATTCTCCCCACCACTGAATTATCACAGAGTGGTTTCATCACTCCCAGAAGACACAAGAACATCATTTATACCATCTTTGGTGCAAAAAGGCCTAGGATTTGTGTTTCCACCTCCTCAGTTGTGTGACCCCAGTCTCCACTGCAGGAGGTGCATTCCTCCTGCTCTCAGCTCGTTTGTGTTCTCTTAGTGGGTTTGTCTCAGAGGCTTTTGGTGTCTCCCTGTCCACCTCTGGATTGCACCTGAGCAACTTAGCTCTCCACAAAGAAATGGCAATGCAGCTTAGCTACTGACAAGGGCAGGTAGCTGCCCCAGTGCTCAGCCTTAACATGGGCCTCACACTGTCTCTTAGGTATTTTTATTCCTTGGTGGTTTTTACTGTCTGGCAGACTCAGTAGGAACAGTGATACCCTCTCCAATATTTTTTTCTCCTCTAGTAAATTAGGTTCCCTTGGTAATGTTAGGAGTCCTTCTCTGCCCATCCCAGTTTGAAGTCAGTATTCCTGAATGTGGTTACAGACTGCATCTCACATAAATTTCAGCAGAGCCCTATATTAATACTTCAGTATCTCTCCTGATATAACCACTCATCTACTACCATTTCTCCTGTCACTTAAATGTCAGAAGAAAGATGTGTTTGCATGAGCAGGTCACCCAAGTCATTTTAGATTATACAACGAGATGGTAGCCAGCAGATCATAAAGAGTTTTACTAACCTTGGCAATGCTGAACATAACTTATTTGTCTGACATGTTGCTCACAAAAAAACCTTAAAACTGAATTTCAGACTTTTGCTGTTTACAGCACCTAATTTTTCTTCTCTCAGACATTTTCTCTGGATTGTGAGGGAATTCTCTCACTTCCACCTCTTTCCAGCTTCTCTGCAGTGGTGACAAAAGTTGTCATTTTATTTGCACCTACAGAGATTTCTTGTTTTATAGGGATATTGAGGTTGTCTTCTACCCAACTTCAAGGTCATCTGATGACTTTAAGATGTCTGGATGTGAAACAATGCTACAGCAGGACTAGGGAAATGATCATCACCCAGTACTCAGCACTGGTGAGGCTGCACCTTGAATATGTGTCCAATTTTGGGCCCTTACTGCAAGAAAGACATTGAGGGGCTGGAGCGAGTCCAGAGAAGGGCTGAGGAGGGGTCTGGAGCACAGGCTTGATGAGGAGCAGCTGAGGGAGCTGGGGGTGTTTAGCCAGGAGACGAGGAGGCTCAGGGGAGACCTTATTGCCCTCTGCAGCTCCCTGAGAGGAGGTTGTGAAGAGGTGGGGGTCAGCCTCTTCTGCCAGGTAACAAGTGACAGGACAAGAGGAAATGGTTGTACGTCGCAGTAGAGAAGATTTGGTTTGAATATTGGGAAAAAATCTCTTCACAGAAAATGTTATCAAGCACTGAAACAGACTGCCCAGGGAAGTGTTGGGATCACCATCCCTGAAGATGTTTAAAAGACATGTAGATGTGGCACTTAGGGACATGGTTAAGTGGTGGAGTTGGCTGGGCTGGGTGAACAGTTGAACTTGATCTTAGACATCTTTTTCAACCTAAATGATTCCGTGATTCTATGATATAAGAGAAATTTTTAAAATTCTGTACCAAATCAAGTTATATTACCCTAAAAATAACCTGAGAATCTTATATTCACTCATAAGTGATGCATCCAGCTTTGGGGCCCCCAGCAGAGGAAGAGCATTGACCTGTTGGAGCAAGTCCAGAGGAGGCCACCAAAATGGTTAGAGGGATAGAGCACCTCTCTTATGAGGAAAGGCTGAGAGAATTGGGATTGCTCAGCCTGGAGAAGAGAAGGCTTTGGGTTGATCTGATTGTGGCCTTTCAGTACCTGAAGGGAGCTTAAAGGAGAGATGGAGAGAAACTTTTTACAAGGACATGTAGAGACAGGACAAGGGGGAATGACTTCAAAGTGAAAAGGAATAAATTTAGATCAGATATTAGAAAAAACCTCTTTATTGTGAGGGTGGTGAGACACTGGAACAGGTTTCTCAGAGAAGCTGTGGATGCCCCATCCCTGGGAGTGTTCAAGGCCAGGATGGTTGGAGATCTGAGCAACCTGGTGTACTGGAAGGTGTCCCTCCCTGTGGCAGGGGGGGTTGGAATGAGATGATCTTTAAGGTCTCTTTCAACCCATATCATTCTACGATTTTATGTTAAATGTTGCAGATTTAGGGCATAGCATCGTGGGCTAAGAGGAGTAGCAATAACCTGGTTATTGAAGTCATACCATGTCAGCGTTTGTTTATCAGGTTGATATCATATGGTTACTGGTTCTTTGGACTTTTGTCTGAGCCCCTCTTATCTTTTGGTCAGTCTGCTGTTTATATACAACATTGAAAACACAATAAGAAACCCTTGAGCATTTATCAAATAATTTAGAACAACCTACAGATAAGCCAGGTGATATCACATAGTTTCATTTTAGGAAGCAAAGCAAGGGTATAAACCCTGCAAGGTAACCCCACTTGCAAAAAGCAATGAGGGCCTTTAATATTCCTGCTTCTAAAAAATTCTTGAGTTTTGCCTAAGGTGGAATTTTGAAGTCCATGCAACTACATTCACATCAAGCTGGAAATTATCAAGTTATTTTTTCACTTATTCAAATGTTGATATAAAATTTCCAGCCATTGTTTTTCCTTAGTAGAACCATTTTTGTGCAGCTTCTACAAAACTGAAACTGAAAAGGTAACAAGGGAAGTTACCATGTACCATGTTACGTCTTTTTCTTTCTTTCTCTTTTTAATTCCAGACTATAATATTTCTATTTTAGTAATATTTTTTTAGGCTTTATTGGTGAAAGGAAGCTGAATTTTTCAGAGCTCAACTCTCACTACTGAGTCAAGAGGCTCCAAATTTAAATACAGGCTTTTAAATTTTATCTATAAGGATTATAGTGGGAGCTACTAAAGCATTAGGCACTCTTGAACATGTGACCCCCATACAGGGGATTAAAAACAGCCGTTCTTTTCTGAAAACTTTATTCATACCTGCATACTATAAGAGGCCTGGCTTCTCCACTCTTCAGTGGTTTCTTGCTCTTTATCCAAAGATAGGATCCTGTTACTGAGGGTGAGACCTGCAAACTCCTGAGAATCGATCTGAGAGTCGAAAACATATTAGATGATTGCATGACAGAAGGCTAACTGCAAGACTGACTTTCAAATGGAATTCTTTTACAAAATCTATGATGCTGCTGAAATTCTATCTTGGAGGAATAGCAAGGGTTACGTGGCACAGATTGAGATCTGGCAGGAGAGGAAGGAATTATGGCATACTGCGAACAACAGCAGGGAGACGGCCATGTCAAAAGTTCATATGCAGTATGTGACACCAATAGTTTACTAGGCACTTCCATTCCCTTTTCTCTATCAACAAAGCTGTCTACAAGCTGTTTGGAAGGTTTGCCTAGTTCACTGGTTTTGCTACACCACGAATCGATGAAATATTCTTACATTAAAAAAATGTTATGTCATGTATGTGTACCTTTACTGTGTCTGCAGTGCAATGCAGAAGGATACATTGGCTGTATTCAGCTGTGCCAGGCAGCATCCCTTGGCATCATCATATCCATGGCTCTGTTATTGTCACTGAGACCTCTGAACATTTTGCCTCTTTTTATCAGCCCATCCTTATGCATCAAGTGACAGGAGACTAAACCCCTTTGAATATGTGTGTTTGTGTGTGTCTACGTAGAAGATTGCTGGTGGGGAGGGGAGCCTTCAAAATGTAAAGAAGTTTTGTTAATTACCTAAGGCATTGGAGGGGTATCCCAGTTTAATAAGTCTCCTAAGAGAGAGTTTTCAGTGAAAGAAACTGGAATGCAGGTTTGCTTGATTCCCAATGGCACAGAGGTATGAGGGAGAATAGATTATGTTTCCTATCTTTACTTCTGAGTACAGCACTTGCATGGTGCACAAGATGAGATATTGATGGTCTAAGGGCATGGCTCTCCCAAGACCGTGTTTTTGAAAACCTTATCAGTGTTCTTTCTGGGATGAATAACGGAACAACAGAAATTATCATCTAGATATGAACTGGGAGGACAAAATTGTAAATCACCAACTTGAGATATATTCATTTTGAAAGAGAAGCATGAAGAAGGATAGTCTGATCTGTATAGACAGCCACATTCTCAGCTATTATAGGCAATTTTAATTAGGAGGACAAACTGGGGCTAGAGATCTTGCATGCAGTTCTGTGTATTTACAAGCATGCACTAAGCCTGTTATCCTTGAGCCTGGGAGCAATCAGACATAGTTTCCAGCCCCACCTCAGCACCCCCAGACCAACCCTATGTTCTGAGACCCTCTCTGTCCTGGTCCCATCCTGGTCAGCTTACTCTAATTGATTACTCAGCTTGTTCAGTTTTCCTAGTTGTATTCCGGGGCTGCACTCTCCTACACGCACTCACACCCACACACCTTTCCCATAATAGTCACTGAAACATATCAATTTAGAGAACCAAAACTTTGTGTTAGGTGGATATGTTTCCCTTCCTTCCTCCCTGCCTTCCTTCGCCATCCCTTCTGTATTGAATTATGTTTCCACTTCCCGAGGGGTAGACCCTTGAGTAGTCCCAGGGAAGGAGCCACCTCTATGAGAAGCCAGGTGGGATGAATTGTGCTCTTGTCCAGCTATTAGAGAACTTGGGACTGGTTCCCAGAACTGTCCCCAACTTTGCTTGTTACTCTGTATAGACATGTCTGGTGTGACTCTTCAAGGACTCTTTAAAAGTTGGTTGCCTCTCTCCTTCTGAGGCTTGGGACCTTTGTCCACTTCTTATGGAGAAAAATGGGGTGACAGTGGTTTTCCCCGAACTGTTGCAAGATGACAACAAAATAAAACAGAGCGACATGAAAAGACTGTGAGGAGGTCTCTCTGGTGGGAGGGAATAGGCATAATAAATGAGCAGGCTTAAATAGCAAACACCAATTTCCCTGGAAATGAATATTCTATCTCTGTGTACAGCCATTTTATGGAATCTCTGATCTTGCCTTCTCCTGCCATACATATCATAACAATACCTGACCACTTGTTTCCTATCAAAAGATGACCTTCAAAGAGTGAAAAGAATGAGGAAACTAACAGAAAGAAAAAATCAGAGGGGGTTTCTGGCCAGCAGGATAAAAATTATACATACTATAATCCTCTCCAGTCCTGATGATATGATCTGTGAAGTGATTTAGCCTGGCACTGCTCTGCTTGCTGCCATGGAGCTACTGTAGCTGAGACCACATGGGGCCTGGCCTTTTGCTCCCAGCATCTGCTGGTGTGACACAGACCGACAGCAAGGACAAAAAGAGCATTCAGGCAAACGTTCAACACCTTGCTCCATTCTCACTGGCACGGAGGTCCTGGTAAATTCACGAGGAGTTTTAGGGAAGTCACTAGGAGGAGTGTCACAGGTGTTCATAGAACTGTTTAAGACACTGAGCCTTGATTGCTAGTTGATTTAATAGTAAGTCCAGCATAACTGGGTGTAATTGAGACCTGGCCTTCTGGATCTCTGAAACTAAACAGCACCATTTTTAGCGGTTTGTTATTTGTCAGGAGTCACAGGAACATAAGGACAAAGAGAGTGTGCCAGCCCTGGGTGCTCGCAGCCCATGCATCTGTCTCCAGCAGTGACCCAGGGCAGATGCACAGGGAGAAGAAATGTAACACCAAGCAAATAATGGGGTTTTTCTTCACCAAGACACTCAAAGCTTCCACGTGACTTAAAGTATAAATACAGATTTGGTTTTCATTATTCCATTTGCATACCTCCACAGGAAATTTCCAACTAAAGAGCATCTTTTTTGTCAGTCAAGAGGTTAGGCTTACAAATGAGGCAGCCCTGGCAGGTCTCTCCTCCCTGCTTACTGACCTAAAACTCCCTGTGGCATTTGCCACTTTGCCATCAGTGCTCGTTCAGCCTTTTTTTTTTCCCCTTATGCAGCATTAATTACTGTTTCACCAAACAGAAATAAGTCTCAGAGATCTCGATCTGGACTTCACATTGAGAGAACTGAACTCACATGATGCTGGAGTAAAGATGAATTCTTTTGCTAGTGACTAATTATGTTTCCTAGTGTATATTACAAGCTGAGCCTATTATAGTAAGCCTTGAACGATTCCTAGTCATGCCCAACAAGGGGATCCCCAGCTCTTGCAGGCCTCCTGACCTAAGGGGTCCCTAATTAATGTCTATAATTCTGCATGTGTATAACTATGCCTAAAATCTAGCCTTTCTATAACTAAAATCCAGTGGTTTTCACCAGCATATATTTGCACTTTATACTAAATGGAAAGATATGTAGTACAGAAACATTCTAAACATTCTGTATTATTAGGTTTAATGATTAATTAGGTTTAATGTGTTACAGTTTGTCCAGCATGGGATTTTTTATCCCATGTACTTGATTTGTTAACAGTTTTGCTACATAACATTGTAGGCATTGCTGATGTGTTTTGAGTACAGGAAGTTCATGTTGTTTTATGAAAACTAGTTTTCTGGAAACAATAGATACTATTCTGCAGCTTGGACTATCACCAGTAATTATCTCCTGGCTGCTATGCAAATATCTCATGTCCTAATTTCCTTGTTCATTTAACACATAAGCTCATTACAGCTGAGGTTTTTTTTTTTTAAAGGCGCTGCAAATATCTCAAAAAAAGTTGATCAAAAGCCTTATAAATGAGAAGTTTTCTTCACTGGCAAATTCCACTTTCTCTTGCAGACATGGTCTGCAATCCACAGCTATTTTTCCCATAGTCTGTTCAGAAAGGACTCCACAGCCGGGCACAAGACCAGATTTTGATCCATCTCTTTATTGGTTTCAACTGAATAGCTTCAGATTTCTGGTTCCCTGGCAAACTGAGCCTGTCCTTTCACTCAAGTATCTGCCCAATGCTCAGCTGCTAAGGGGAAAAGCAAGAGAAAATAATCCTTGTTTGCATGTGACACTTGACTTGTTACCTCTCTTTGCTAAGAAAACTAAAATCTGAAGGAATGGCACATGTCCCCTCTCTCTGTCTCTCTCCAGTCGCAGCTGAGCACAAAGGGGCACTCAAACTTCGTGACACAATGTCTGTGTTCCTAGAAGCTTGTGAAGAGTACCCCTGATAAATTGCTTGAAGGTGCAGAGCACACACACACGGAGTTGTGTGGAGATTGCAGTGTCGTGGTACAATACCCAAGGACTGAGCCCAGTCAGTCACATAAAATTAGCAGGGGTCTGTTTTGTGGACCACCTTTCTAGCCAAGCCCTGCTCCCATTTACAGCCATCCTAATGAGGCTTCACCCCAGTGACCCAAGCCAAAACTTGGGCTTCAGTAATGCTGCCTGCACTACAGCTTTGAGCAAAGCATGATCAGTTTTTGAGGAACGCTGATCATAATGCTCTAGTTGGATCTTTTCAGTGTTTGGAACAGGACCTTGCTGTCCATGCAGAGAGATTTGCGGAGTTGTTTGGCATAACACAGTGCACAGCTGACAGCTTTTCTAACAAAGACTCAGTAAGCAAAGAGAGAAAGAAAAAGTAGTTCACACATTCTTATCTCATTCTTTTCTCCTTCCCAACCCCTCCTTCTGCTGAAAATACCTAAACGCAAGAGTCATGATGAGGGCAGCATCCCCAATGCACTGCAGCGCTGTGCACTCAAGTGTATCCAACCATTTGTCAGAGCTGCTGAAGCCATAATAGGGACAGGAATGTGGGGGGAGGAAACTAGCCTGAAGACTCCTCCAAAATCCCTCCTCCAGTCACTACTGACAGGCAAACCTGCCTTTTTGCTTATCCTGCATTCCCTCTCTGGATCAAAGAGTGGAGAAATGTCAGGCAGAGGCCCCAGAATAAACTCAGTTGCTGCCTCCTTCCCAGTTCTCCTCTTTCAGGAATGGCAAAGGAATGTACAGAGACTTCTTCGTAGCAATGTACATCCCAGAGCCTGAGTTAAGTCAGGGAGGCAGATAAATGGGAACTAACTTGTGTTTTCAAGGGTTTGTAACAGTCATACAACATAAAATTCCTCAGATTCTTGATTGTCTTGCTTTCCTAAGCAGCTTGGAGAATTCAGCCGTGATCGCTGTTTCTTGCCCCACTGCAGGCAGGCTGGAGCATCAGGCAGTGGGTGCCACGGACAATGTCCCTCCCGGACACTCCACCTTTCAGAGGTGTCAGCTTTAGATATGGTACTCTTCAAGCAGCTCCGTGCAGGCACAGAGGGAACTGACAAGTGCTTTCATCCAGCACTGGGAGCTGTTTTGGGGTGCACCCTTTTGTGAGCTGGGCAGTACCACAGCTGTCTTAAGCTTATTCAGCACTCATGGGTTCTAAATCTAAATTCAGAGGTTGTTCCCGTTCAGTTTCCACTGCTCCACGAAGCAGAACCGCCCCTCTGTGCCTCTGTTAACTCTAGGTGTACAACTCTGCCCCAAAGATTATCTGCCTAAATGCTAAAAGTGGCAGAGATACCGGCAGCCAGGGGAAGGTGAAAGCCCGTTATCAGCAACGCCAGAAGATGCTGAAGGGCACACACAGAGCAGCTCATTTGGTTTACAACAACCCTTTTGGAAGCACAATGATCTATTGAAGAGTGACTATCTCTGCTCTTGAGTGGATCAGCACAAAGAAAGGTTAAGGCAGCACCGTTTGGTAATTGGTTTGTGTCATATAAATTGAAGCTTAGAAAGCTGGGAGGAACAAAACAAAACCAGACCAGAACACACAGCAATTAAATTCCTTTAAAAAGTGCATGGAATAAATACTCTCCTTTCTTGCAACCCTAATCAACCTAAGCAGGATTAATTACTATGTCTGACTTGAAAATTTTTCCCTGCCAAATGTCCATTTTTTTTCTGACAGATTCCCTCCTGATATACCTATGCAGCTGAGGCAGGCAGGTTTCAAAGCCAAAAGCCTTTTCCTAACACAAAAATCCCCAACACAGCCAAACAAAAAAAAACAAAACAANCTTTTAGCTCCAAACATCTCTTTCCTGATCGATTTTGAGCCCCACTAAACACATTCATGTGAAAGAAAATGAATACCAGTCTCTGTTCAATCTGTGGCAGTGAACCAGCTGAACTGGTTCTCACTGTAATCTCAGGACACCAAACTGGGCCTTTTCTGAGAGGACCTCCCAGCACTTCAGATGTGTCAGAGGTCAGTTTGCACTAAACTCAAAGATCAAAAATAGTGTGGGGTTTTGATTTCTCCCATCAAAGACAGACTTCTTACATTGGTTAATCCAGCTGGTAAATGGGCCTCAGAGGAGAAGACTATCTGCATCCACCAGGGCCCAGTGATCCTGTCCTTGTTCAGGGCTGACACAAAAATACATGTACATGCATGTAAAATTAGTACAGATTGAGCAAAACAGAGAGGCAAACAAATGCTTAATGAAGAGCCTTTTCTGGGCAATTCATATTAGAGGAGCTTTAAGGAACTCATAAATTCCTTAATTCCAGTCCTGTGATTAGCCCACTCCTCTATGCATGCAGCAGCCGTCTCCAGCCTGCAGAGTTCAAGCTAACATTAAAAGAAAACGTTGTGGGAAGTGAAGTCCTTTAATTAGTATAACAAATATATTCAGAAAAAAATTATTCAAGGAGATTTTTTCCTCAGACAATGCACAATTTGCCTGAGGAATTCATTACCATAAGAGATAAACTTTAAAGAGTGTCATGAAATTCGGAAACAGATTGTTTGTATAGAAGACAGTTATATCCAGTATTGGGAAACAGTTACTTTCGAAGGGCTCCAACCTAATCTTCATGCAAGTTGTACACTTTTCCCCCAAACACTGAGAGGTAGGAACCTTTCTTCAGGCAAATGTCTTGCTCCCTCCCTCTGAAACCAGTGGTGCTGGCTGCAGCCTTTGCTAGGATATTTGGTAAAGGGAATCCCAGGGAGATGACTGATCCCATCTAATTCCATCCCTGTAGTAACTGGTTTCAGGTTAAGCCGGCATTCTGGGTGTCCTCTCCAATGAGTGCACAGACACAGGTACCTGCAGGCAGTGACCCACTCAACTTCTAGGTAACAGGTTGGGATGGACCATCCCTTGGTGTTCCCATAACTCCCTCAACAAAAGGGGGAAACTGGAGGTGGGAGACAACACCAGATTACCACATCTACAGGTGGGTGTCTCCACATACTTTAGATGCTGGAGCTCCACTGCAGGTGAAGATCTGGTCACTGATTTGCATCCCCAAGCAGAGAGGACCGTGCAGGGAGTGATTGTCATCCCTTTCTCTTCGTCTCGGACCGCCCCATTCTGTTGGCATGCCTGGCAGAACCAAGAGGACATTTCTAGTCACAGTGACTCCTTCACAAAGGCTGGCCTCCTTCACTGAGGCTGCTGAGCAGCTTTCAGATGTTAGATGAAAAGTAACTCAGCAGCTGGCAAGGCTGGGTCGATGAGACTGGGTAGAAACAGCTGCTTCAGAACATCTGCAGCCTCCCTGTGCTTGGTACCAGTTTCATCCACGGCGCAGCACCAATGAGCAGAGCAGTCTAACAACCAGCAACAGCTGTAAGAGTTAAAAATCTGCATCAAAGGGCTTGCTCTCAGCTCTGGTTCTGATAAACACTTTCCTCCTAACCCAGTCACAAAGTCAAGCTAGCAACAACTTGAAAGGATAACATCTATCAGAACTAATAAGCCCTAATCTAGCATGGAAGAGATAGCAACCAACTGAGTCGACAGGCAGAGAGAGGAACAAAGTCTGGCTACAGTGCATTGAGAATCTATACAATTATAAATCATAAATTATAAAACAGCTCACTGCAGAATAAGGGTACATCCACAGTAACAATCCTAATAAATATTTGAAACAATGGTTTGATTTGGTTAGTGTTATAAAATTTGACTACAAATCAACTCCTCATATGTGCAGAAAAAAAAAAAAAAGAAAAAAAAAAGGGGAAAATCCTTACCTGAATCTTCTACTACTAATCAGAAAAGCTTCCTTCTAGACAATCAGTTTATTTAAGGAATTGGCAGACAGTTGACTGTGTGTATGTGTCACAATTTTGAAGCTGTCAGAGCTGCACTTATTCTTATTTGCTAATCATACTTGTGTACCTACAAGCTACATTTTTAAATGGTACGGATGAATAATCTCTTTGCTTTGTAGAGGATTTTTTATGGCTCTTCCAAGCTGAGCATCTATTTTCACTTGACTTTAAAGCAATCAATATGCTGGCACAAAGGCTTTGGGATAATTCATAGCAGCAATCTGTAGCAACTTACAGACTGATTTGGTTCTTTTAAATTGTTCTGATGAAAAAAATTATGAGAAGATTCCAAATGCATAGTTACAAAAAAATAACAAAAACAAAAACAAACCAAACCAAAACCAAACCAAACCAAAAAAAAAAAAAAAAAAAAAAAAACAAAAAAAAAACACCCCACAANAAAAAAACAACCAACCAAAAAACAGAAAGAAGAAAGAAGATGAGGAAAGAAAAAGAGAAAAAAAGAATTCTGTGTTATAAAAACCTCAGGAGAGGAATTCTCCTTAATAAGAATCTAAGTATGACCCTTTAGTTTACATGGAGACCTTCCAAATCTGTTTCGGGGTGGCAAGACAAGAATTTAGCCCCAGAAGTAACCCCTGCTCAATGACATGGATTTCAAAGATGCAGGGTAATGAGTACCAGTTCTTAGGTCAGTTGCTCTGGTCACGAAGAAAGACAAAGAGGGGCACAAATTCCTGCATTTGGCTTTTATTGGTGCTTCTTTGTACTGAGCCTTTCAGGAGCTGCCTTGGCAAAACCAAGCAGCTCCTTTTGGTGATGACTGAATGTGGAGGCTCTGCACAAACTCTGGAAATGGAGTCACAGCGGAGCTCTCCTCAGCCTGCTGCCAGTGGGTCACCTGGCACCCGACAATTTTATATAAAGGACATTATTGCACTAAACCTGCTGATCTGCCACATAGATGAGGATTAAACAAGACACATTTCTTTTTCTGTTACCTCACCCATTACAAGGCATAAATTAGTTGGTTGATAGATTTAATTGGCCACTGTGAGCTGTAAAGAAGCAACACATTGCATCTCTGTTGGCTGGGGAACAATGGCTCTTTGTAGAGGCTCTGTTCTTGTCAACCTCCCCAGCAGCCATGGCACAGTCATTTTGCAGCATGCACCAGGAGGAGGAGGTAGGGTTGCTTCCTGAGGTTGTATCAGGGTGAGCAATTGCTGGCCAGCATGGTGGTATCCCCAACACCGAGTGCAGTGAGGAATTCATATCTGTCCTGCTAAAGACAGGGACAACTGGTGTGAGGGAAAGGCTCTCTTACATCTCTAGTACATCAGACAGACCTTTTTTAACTGACCTCTCAGGGCATGGCCAAATATTCCAGCTGTGAGGAGAGCTGATTTTCTTTCTCCAGTATGTGCATGGAAACCTCCTCTCTGCT
Organism: Melanocharis versteri; assembly: GCA_013397845.1. NCBI lineage: Eukaryota > Metazoa > Chordata > Aves > Passeriformes > Melanocharitidae > Melanocharis > Melanocharis versteri. The sequence continues at coordinate 5,108,352 of VZTG01006201.1, forward strand.
TGCTATGGGGAAGATGTGGAGCTGAGGAAGGAGGGTGTGGGTCAGACATTTGGTATTTACACACCATCCTTCACCCTGAGCTCCACAGATGTTGTGCAGCAAAAGTAATTCTGGTCCTCTGGAGGTACATCATAAACACTTTCCCTACAAATGTGAAAGCAAGGGTGTTTTTTGTAAACACTGAAGAAGCTCAGGATTTTAGTGCTAGTGGTCTTGGATTTCAACAAATCCCTTATTGACTCATATGTCCAAAAACTCTGGCTGTCCTGTGATCTCAGAGAAAATTCGTGCTGCCAAACAGCACCCTGCATTGTGTGCATGGTCCACACAACTTATCAGATACCACAACAATAGTTGAGAGCAGGTGATATGGCTTTGCTTTTTCTTATTGTTATCATTTATTTCTGATATTGGCACATCTGAGATAAAGCTCAGCTTGGCTGTTCTCTGAAGGAAGAATCCTGGCATTTACTACAGGAATGGTAGCCAGGAGAAATAATGAGCAAGACAGAAGAGGATTGTGCCTCCTGGAGCAAATGAGCTGAGTGAAGATGAGTTGGTTATCCACTGCATTGAGTGGAGGCACTTTGGGACTGAGACAAGGTGCTGGAAGGTCCCAGAGGGATTTGTAAAACAATAAGGGGCATTGTAGTGATTGATAGGACAAAGAGTGATGGGTGCAAACTGACAGAGGGGAAATTTATGTTAGATACTAGGAAGAAATTCTTTACTGTGTGGGTGAGGAGACAATGGAATAGGCTGCCCAAGGAGGTTGTGAATGCCCCAGCCCTGGCAGTGTTCAAGGCCGGGTTGGATAAGGCCTTGAGCAACCTGGTCTAGTGGGAGGTGTCCCTGACCATGGCAGGGGGTTTGGGACTAGATGATCTTTAAGGTCCCTTCTTACCCCATAGCATTCTATGATTCTGTGAATCTTAAGAAACAAGGAGATATAAATTGGAAGACAAAGTTTTGGAAGGGAGAGCCAGTAAATATTTACTGACAGTGAGGTGGACTTGTGCAGAGCATCCCGCTTGCAACTTCTGCAGATGCTGAGCAGTGGGGCTGAATGTTGGCTTAGCAAGAGACCAAGCCAGCTTCCTCCTCACAGGGAGCAAGAAGGCAGGGACTGATAAAGATGCTGATGAAACCACAACAATCCTAGGGACCAGGAATGAGGCTAGCAAAAAGGTGTCCCACCTATCTGGGAAGCAGAAAAGTTAGTGCACAGTGAAAAGCTTTCCTGGGCACAGGGGTTATATCAACCTTAGTAGATTGATTTGTTTTATACTTTTGGGCAGTGAGAGCAACCCTTGTAGGAGATTTCACATCCATGCTGCTGATGTCTTTGTCCCTAAGTCTCTGAAACTGCATGGCTCCACATATAAAACCTACCAGGAATGATCCCTGACTGGTGCTAGTTGCTGAGCTGCACCTGGGAATGGTTTGGGAAGATGTTATGTTAGTAGTCCCAGTTCTGAATCAGGCCGTGAACTATTGTAGCACTTATCAAGGCAGACAACTCCATTCCAGGCTGGAAATATTCCCTGTGTTGTTTAGCTTTCAAATAAAGTAATGATTCCTGAGGCTATCCTTGATTTGATATAACCAGCCTCAAACTGGACCCTTACTCCTGCACATTCTCACTCTTTCTGTATGCTGTTGCTACTGCTCTTATAAAAAAACACTCAGACTCCACAACTAAAATGGGCACAGAAGCAAAACACTCCCCTGGTTGATCATGGTGGCTAATAAAGCTGTGAAAGCAATTTATTCTATGAACACTACACATTAGAAATACCATCACTTTTTGGATTAGTCTGCTGTCCACTAGCTGGTCATGATTACTAGAAAAATCCGCCTGCTAGTCACAAGCACCTGACAAATAGTTTGCATACAATAAAGCTTAGCATGGGGGATTTGTCAGCTAGTTTGCACCCACAGTTCATTATTCACTGCATTGTGTGACTAGACATTTCTAACATGTGATACAGTTCCTCCTTTTTATTTACACAGAGAAACTGTAAACAGGACAAAACCAAATAGATACATATCTAGAAATATACATATATGTCAGTAAAAATGCTAAATAGCTAAACTCTTATTCTACAACCGTTCATTTTTGCAAATCCCCAGGTATCTTTGAAAATACATCTGAATAATTAACAGCGATGACTCACAGCACATGGTCATGAGCGTGGCCTTCTATTTATAACAATATTTCTATATTCATCTTCTTCTTAATAACAGCAGTAGCAGCTGAAAATAAATTACCACATTAAGCACCCTTTTGGATAAACTCACACATGAAGAAACACTTTTCTTCATTGTTGCTGCTCTCAGTCCATGAGAAGCTCATGGGAAGTAATATATCATATCAAGACTTCCACTTTTTCAAAGTCAACAAAGGTATTTAGCTACAAACATGCTCATTGAAATTAATGAGTTGTGTGGCTAAATTCCCTAGTAAGCCTTGACACTAATCAAACAAGGTGGTTTTAATCTGTATACAACTGAATGACTAATTCTGATAGATCAACCAAGATTCTCAACAGACATTTTTGTTCCACATTCCCTCCTCTTTCTTCTACTTTTATAATCCTTCCATGCTCTGCGTTGGCATTCAGCTTGTGTGCTAAGTAATGTGTTTTCTCATATCAGGCACTATGGTCTTGTATCACTTTATCTCAATTCTAGGGGCAATCAGTTGAAGTTATAGAGAGATATAAGGCCTCTGCATCACCCCACTATCAGATCCACTTTGCTGTTTATCAATTAAAGGTCAGACACAGGTTAGTGAGGAAAAACTCTCTGAAATGCTGGTCTGATAGTATTATTACAGCTTGTGCTTTGCCATGGGGTTAGCAATATGTCAGCTGTGCAGCACAGTGTATAGAAATGGAAGAGAAATTGTAGGGTTTGATGCTGAGAAGTAAAATGGAGCTAAAATAGGTATAGATAAATGTGCATTTCCAATGTTTGGTGGACAAATCTTTTGTTAAAAAAAGGTGTTCTGATACTACTGCTTTCACTGATTTTGCTGAAAGGGGCAGACAGATTTGTGTGGGAGTGAAGAGGTTTTTAGCTTTGTTGCTCTTGTCAGGGCTCTGCTAGATGAAAGCAGCTGAAACAGCCCCCATTGTTGAAAAACTTGCCATAGGGCTAATTTGCAAATCTCACTGGTCTACAGGATGGCCAGAGCCATCTGTATGAAGCACAGATGCTTCTGCTGCAGTATCAGCAGCTCCAGTCTCACCCTTGGCAGGAATGCAGCCATCATGTTGTACTGGCCAAAATTCCCGCAGAAGAGGGAACCCAACCCATGAACATGGCATGAGAGATTGTGTCACATTTTTCTCTTAATATCCGTTACATTGGAGAAATCTGGTTGTTTGGTGAAATCTGGACTCAAGCCCTCACCATTGCCCTAAGCCTTCAGCCTTGAGCCCTGAGCTGCAACTGCCAACAGGGACCAGGGCCAGCTTCAAAACAGCCCTTTAGAACATCAGTGACTGATCATGATGAACTCCCATCCCCCTTCTTCACACATTCCCTTCTCAGCCTTCTCAAAACACCCTAAGAAATGAGGGAGGTGTGATTTACCCTTATGAGTGCTCTGTTAGTGCGTCCCTGTCATAGTAAAGGCATCTCAGTGCTTTACAGTTCTGCCTTCAGAGATGTTAAAATCTATTTCTCCTGGTTCTGTCACTGCTGTAACATCGAGCCTGGCACAGGGCTGGATATTGCCTTTCCAAGGTGTAGTAGCTGCTGTTAATGATTCATTGCGTATTGGAGTGACACAGCTTGGGTACTCCAGGCTTTCATTCATCCCTGATGCTCAGAGAAATAAGCCATCCTGTTACCAATCAGATGCAGGGAAACTCTGCCCCATGATTCACATTCTATTAACTGTGCAATGGGCACAAACAGAATATGAGTGGATTTGTTCAGCAGAGGGCTCAGGCTGAAGAAATAAAGACCTTAGGAACAAAAGAAGGATCTTAGATCATGGGTCATGTTGGGGAATGCCAGCATCAGAAAATGCAGCCTCTGACCCTCCCTTGTGCCTGCTTTGAGGGCTGTGCCATAACTGTGTCATGGTTTGACACTGGCCAAATGCCAGGCACCCACGGAAGCCGCTCACTCACCCTCCCCTGCCACAGCTGGGCAGAGGAGAGAAAAATTTAACGAAGGGCTCACGAGCTGAGATAAGGACCAAGAGGGAGAAAACACTCCGAGGGCAAAACAGGCTCAACTTAGAGATACAAAGTGAGTTTATTACTAACGAAATCAGAGGAGGATAATGAGAAGTAAAAAGAAGCCCTTAAAACACCTTTTCTTCCCCCAACCCCTCCCTCCTTCCCACTGACAGCACAGGGAAACAAGGGCATGGGGGGTTTGGTCAGTTCATCACCCAAGATTTTCTTCCACCACTCTGGGAGAGGAGTCCTTCCCCTGTGAGGCCGTGGGGTNACCCGCAGAGGAATCTCAGCCCCGGTGCCTGGAGCACCTCCTGACCCTCCCTCTCCCCTGACCTTGGTGTCACCATGCTGTTTCCCTCACATGTTCTCAGCTCCTCCTCTTCTCTAGCTGGAGTTCAGACTGCCCCACTACTGTTTTGATTTCCTTCTTAAATATATTATCACAGAGGCATTACCATAATCTCTAATTGGCCCAGCTTTGGCTGGCACCATGTCCATCTTCACAGCTATTAGGGGTTGGCTCTGCCAGACATGGTGGAAGCTTCTGGCAGCTTCTCACAGAAGCCACCTCTGTGGGCTCCCCAGCTACCGAAAACCAGGCTGTGCAAAACCAACACACTGGCTTACTGAACTCTCTGGTGGAAGAAAAAACATTTTTTCTCAAAGTTGTCCTGGCAACTCATTAAACCACCACAGCCACTGAATCCTCCTCCTTATCACAGAGCTGCTATCTCAGGCTGCCCAGTCTTTTTGTCAGGTTAGTTAATTTATGGACCAAGCAACACAACACAGAGATAATTCCAGCAGGGATAATAGCAATGGTATTCACAGCCCTTCACTGGTCTGCTGTGGGAGCTTGAAGAGATATTTACTGATGATACCTGTCTGTTTATGTGCACATAGTCACCAAGCCTGAGCTCCACTGTGCAAGACTATGCATGATGTGTGTTCAGGTGGCCCTTATCTGGCAGATGTGTTTCTATGTAGTCACCATGCTTAGCTTTTTGGAAAAGAGAATCTGGAATCTGCAATGGATCTGGGAAAAGACTTTCCTTCTTTGCAGAGCCAGGGTTGTGGCAGGCCGTAGGAGAGTTTCAAAGCCAGTAAGAAAACCTGTAGAACCAAGTTACTGCAAATTAATGGCAGACAATAAAATGACTCTAAAGAAATTCCTCTTCCCATGGGGTAGTTAAGGAGGAATACTTGGATTTGTGGTGCTTAGTATTAGGTAAATTCTTACTAAGTGGAGGAAAGAGAAAAACAAGGATCCTCAGGGAAGAAGCATCTGACAAGTAGGCTGGGGAGTGCTAGTGTGGGTAGTTTGCTATGTAAAAGGATGCCAGCTGTGTAAATCAGGATTTAGCTCTGCCAATCCAGGCAAAGATGATGTCTCACTGTTAGCTTGTTTTACATTTTTTATAGAAGCAAATCAGTAAACACAGCTGTACACATGGGGAAATCTTTTATCCCAGTTGAAAAAGTCACAGTGTACACAGCTGTACCTCAACCCTGTCTCATTCTTGATGCCTTTTACATTAAAGACTGCTATCGCTTTGAAAAGAACCACTTTGATTCCTAGATTTCACTTTGGAAATAGCAGAACAATATAATGGTCATCTATCAAAATTACTCAAAAAGTCTAAAATACTAAATGGAAAACATTATCCTTTCTTTAGGAATTTTGAACCACCCCTGCAATTCTGAAGCAAGGAGAAAACTTTCTCTTAGATATTACAGATGAAACTGTTAAGTCCCATCATGTTACTGTAAAGGCATCTGAGCGTGAATTATTCCAAACCATTCTCAGAATTATACTTAAGGCAAAGGTTCATGACAAGAGAGGGACCTAGCATTTTATTTTTCTTCTTCTGAAACAATTTTTCTGCCTTCTGCCTTTAGTAGTTAATCACCTAAAAGCCTTAGCTAGAAACCAGTCTTAGTTGTGTCAGGTCTACTCACAGCACTTGGGACAGTTTTTGGAGCTGGCTGATGACTATCATGGCAAAGTTTTGCTTTGCCTTTCCCAATGGCAAATCCCAATGAGGATTAAATCTGTTGCACTGATTGTCTTTTGTACAGAAGTTCAAAACCAGGAACTGACTAGAATGCCATGAAGTTCTCTCTACACTGATTCCCTACCAGATATTATCATTGATGGGTGTCTTTGTCCATTGTACTGATAATGATAGATGAGCAGGTATTGTATAAAACTAAATCTTGTCATTTGTCAGCAGATCTACTGGTCTTCTGGTGAGGAGCTAACAGAACATGCTGGAATTTTGAAGATGATTTCAAATATTTACAACAGGGAATATTAAGGGATACTGAAAAAAAATCTCTAAAAGAGATCAGATATAAAAGCACGACTTCAGAATTTTCCAGAATAAAATTCTACCTATTCTACCTCCCAACCAGCCACATTTGGCAGATCTACTCCTGGAAAAAAAAAAAAAAGGCTTTCTATGTTTCTAATAGAACAAAAGATCAGAAGTAGAAAAGATTTATCAGGTCATCCAGCCCATCTTCCTGATAATAGAACATTGTTTTCCAAAAGTGCGTTTTTTTTTCTAGGGCTTTGACTTGTTTTAGAAGACCTAAATGATGGATGGTGTTTTTATCATTAACCTTGGGAAACAGTTCCAGAGCCTAACAAATCTCAGTGTCAGGCTTCTCCACATTAATGACTCTGCTTTGTCGGTAATTTCATAGGTTTATACTTGTAGCTTTTTCTCCAAAGTGTAGGCTCCTGCTGAGTTTAAGAACAGGATTAGATATTGAAGATATATCTTGGCTATCCATCCTCATGCAGGTGGGCTGCTTCTTCTGCAAAGCAGTCTCTTGGAAATCTAAGAGTATTTCTTCGCTGAATGAGCAAAGGGAAATCCCAGTCTGGCCCTGAACTGAAAATCATTGCCATGCAAGTTGCAGGGAACAAAGTTGCAGAGAACAACCTTGTCCATGAACCCAGTGAATTGCAATGGGAAGTAAACTTGGATAAAGCTTAGTTTCTGCAGCCACAAAGGTGAACCAGCTTGGCATTGGAAGGGACAAGGAACACACTCACTGCCAGAGATCAGCTCTTTGCTGCCAAGGTGGTAACATTTTACAGCGTGGCAGCTATCATGTCTGCTTGTCCTTTACCTGTTTTCCCACTGATTTGAGCATTTGCTTATCTTTTAAGAGCGCTGCACATTCCAAGGGATTTGGACACTATGACAGTAAAGCCAGTTCACCCTTAGTCAGAAAAGATGAACACAGCTTGGAAAGGGACAGAAAAAGATGGTGGAGACAGAGAGCTCTGAGTGCTCTGCAGGCACCAGGAAGGCTGACAGGATCCGTTTCTGTCTGCACACACAACATGAAGGAAAGCACCAGGAAGAAGATGGGAGCTGCTTGGCCTTCAGGACAACACTGCCATGAAAACAGTGGGCAAAGGCTGGTTGTGAATAAATTAATGTGGAAAATAGAAGTGTTCTCTTCATATAGGAAGAGGACAGAAAAACAGTTTTAAGTAGCTCATTTTGAAAGGGATTGTGTGATCTGTGAGAATCGTGGAATCATTAGGGTTGGAAAAGACCTCTAAGATCGTAGAGTCAAAACATTAACCTAACACTGTCAGATCCACTACTAAACCATATCCCTAAGCACCACACCTACATGGTTTTTGAATACTTCCAGGGATGATGACTCCACCACTCCCCTGGGCAGCATGTTCCCATTCTTGACAACCTTTTCAGTGAAGAAATTTTTCCTAATACCTAATCTGAATCTTTCCTGGCAGAATTTGAGGACATTACCTCTCATCCTATCACTTATTACTTGGGAGAAGAGACCAACCCCCATCTCACTACAACTTCCTTTCAGGTAGTGGCAGAGAGAAATGGGAAGGAATACCCTGTTCAGCTAGTTAAGCTAGTTAAAGGACTGAAATTTCTAAGTTAGTTTCTCTTAACATTACCCTAATGAAACAAAACAGAGATTTACACTTCTCTCACTGTTTCACAGATCAGCTCACATTGGTACAAGAAAACTTCCATGTAATTAAATCTATTTGATGCAAAATTGTTTCCCTGTTGCTCAGAGGCCAATACAACTCTTTCCACAGTACTCACGCTTCATTTAACATATCATTTGAAGCAGAATTTGGTTTTTGTAAAGTAAAACAGAGTTTCAAAGAGATTGTCACAAGTAAAGTAAAAGACAGCACTTGCTGTGCTTACAGCATGGGCAGAAGATGTTAATGAAATTTTTTTTACTGAAGAATACAGAAAGAAGTGCTCTGGATCTGCCAGCTCATTTTATATTTACAGTTTGCTTTGTGGTCCATGAGTTTCCCATTTCCTGTTTCACTTGTAACTTGTGAGTAAGGTGACCCATAAGCAAGAGGAGGAGCTCCCCGTAGTTTTTCTTATTATAACATTATTTGTATCTAAGACTTGGACTTGAGATGCATGTTGAGGATGCTTCTGTGCAGGGAAAGGACAAATGGGATCTCAGATCTCCGTCAGCCAGCCCCACTGCCCTAGGAACTATGCTTTGCTTACTCCCCATCACTTCAAGCATTGTTTTAGGATGCAAAAGAGAGTGGCATGCACAGGTACAGTGCAGTGGAAAAGCTGTGCTCTTCCACCACAGGATGAGGAAAACATTTAACTTTGGCCTGTGCCTACCGATGGTAGTGATGCTATGAGGGGAGAGCTGTGATTGAACATTTTCCCTTCAGAAGAAGAGCCACACCTAAATGGATTTTGCCTAGGCTGAATTTTTGTGCTAAGATGACTTAGTTGACTAAACACAAACGTCTGTGCTATTTGATGGGCCCTTTGTGTCTAAGACACATCTGGGGGCTGACCAATATAATACAGGATAAAGCATTGCCATAGGTTGGCCATAAGTTCCTGACAGAACTGGTGGCCAGTTAGTTCTGAGTATTGGGGTTTGGATAAACCAACTGTAGAGGCTGGATACACCTCCAGATCCCGTATTTAAAACAGGAGGAAGCTGCGGAAAAGTGCTCTTTTACTTCCTGCATGCTGCAAAGAGGAGAAGCGGTCTTTCCTCCCACACTCCCGGTAAAAGCCGGGCCAGGCTCGCGCGGCCGGCCACCGCTGCAACCCACGACAGCAGACACCTGTGTTTTTCAGCAGCCTGGGTTAGCAGCTGAAAGGAATACACTAGGGCATCTCAGATTGCACATATCTATATTTAGGTAACCAAATCCCACCAACATTGTCCCAATATGCATCGTACAAAGCACCAGTAGAACAGTAAAGGTGAACTGGGAGAAATCCATCACCACCGAAAACCAAAGGGAAATATAGCTGTGTCTTATGTTAGAGAAAACCCAAATCTATATGCTGCAGTTAACTGTATGCCAGTTCTCTCCTCATGTATAATGTGGTTCAATATATGTGGTCTGAATTCTTAGAGAGATGGAAAACTTGGGTAGACGAGGCCCTGATAACCTGATCAAACATCAAAGATAGCCTGTTTTGAGTAGGGTGTATGGCCCCCTGAGGCCCCTTCCAGCCTAAGTTACTCCATGATACTGTGATTTTTCCAAAGATGGGAAGAAGATGGAGAGGAGGATGGTGTTGAAAAGGGGAACATCTTTACTTTGGGGTGGTGCTCACACGCTATCTGCCAGACTGTCACATTCAGATTGTAACCTCGGAGAGCTAATGCCGGGATCTCTCTTCACTTAAAATTAATATCAGGTAGAAACTAGTGATGAGAATCAACTCTTCTGGCTGATATAATCTCTAAAATGCTCATATAGGCATGAGAATTTCAGCATGAGCTCTCCGACAAAGAATTAGATAAAAGATAGGAAATAGAAGACAGGAATAAACGATCATTTGTCATCATGGAGTGGAGTTCTACAAGGAGATTGCTATGGCCCCTTCTGTCCAACATATTTATCAATGATCTGGGAAAGAAGGATGAAGTTAAGATAATAGAAGCAAAGTCCAGCTCTGAAGAACTGCAAAAGGTATTGCCCTGGCAATAATATGGCAGATAAATTCAGTGTGAATAAATAATACAAATGCATAAAAAATGGTCCCAAGCTTTCTGAATGAATGATGAGCTCATATGACTTTACCACTCAGGAGCACAAACTCTGGGTATCTTGTTTACAAAGATATTATCTTTGTAGACATTTTGTCAGTGCTCATACACTTGGAAAAATCAATCTAATCTAGGAGTTTTTAGCAAGGGGCTAATGAACAGCCTAGATGAGTATGTGCCATGGTTCAACCCTAGCCAGCAGCTCAGCCCCCTGCAGCTGCTCTCTCACTCCTACCTGGGGAAGAGAATCGGAAGAGCAAAACTGAGACAAATCATGGATTGAGACAAAGACAACAGGCAAAGCAAAAGCTGCACATGGCAGCAAAGCCAAACAAGGAGTTCATTTACAGCTTCCCATGGGCAAGCAGGTGTTCAGCCACCCCCAGGAAAGCAGGGCTCTATCACGTGTAGCAGTGACCTGAGAAGACAAATACCATCACCCTGAATTTCCTCCCCCTTCTTCTTCTTTCCCCAGCTTTATATGCTGAGCACGATGCCATATGGTGTGGGATGTCCCTTGAGTCAGTTGGGGTCAGCCGTCCTGGCTGTGTCCCCTCCCAACTCGTTGCACACCCTTGGCCTCCTCACTGGCGGGGTGAGGAGCAGAAAAGGCCGTGACTCTATGTCAGCACTGCTCAGGAGTAACGCAACATCCCTGTGTTATTAACACTGTTTCCAGCACAAATCCAAAACACAGCCCCACGCCAGGTACTACAGAGTAAACTAACGCTACCCCAGCCAAAACCAGCACAGTGTGTCTCTGTATAAATACCACATCTTGGTGTATGTTCCTGCTCCTCTGTCTCAGGGGAGTTATAACAAGAGTGAGAAAGGTTCAGGAAAAGGCAACAAGGATAATANGTTGCACACCCTTGGCCTCCTCACTGGCGGGGTGAGGAGCAGAAAAGGCCGTGACTCTATGTCAGCACTGCTCAGGAGTAACGCAACATCCCTGTGTTATTAACACTGTTTCCAGCACAAATCCAAAACACAGCCCCACGCCAGGTACTACAGAGTAAACTAACGCTACCCCAGCCAAAACCAGCACAGTGTGTCTCTGTATAAATACCACATCTTGGTGTATGTTCCTGCTCCTCTGTCTCAGGGGAGTTATAACAAGAGTGAGAAAGGTTCAGGAAAAGGCAACAAGGATAATAAAGGTATGGAACAACTTCTCTGCAAGGAACAATTAAGCTGATTAGGAGACCTCAGGGACTATTGAGGGGATATATGATAGAGGTCTATAAAACCATGAGTGGCCAGAAGTGGGTACATAGGTAATTATTATTCCCTGTCTCTTCCGAGAATAGGATTAGCGGGCATTGTGTGCAGCTAGAAAATGACAAGTTCAAAGTGCACGGAAAGAGAGGGCTCTTCAGGTGTTGCATGGCTGAGCTGTGGAGCACCACGCCACAGGTTGTTGAGGGTTCAAGAACTGACTACCAGATATGTGAAATCAAAGAGGAACAGAATGAGTTTAAGGAAGAAAAATCCATTGAGGTCTACTGACCATAAAGACGTGACTGCTCTTTCATGATTTTATCCTGCTAACTGTTGGCAGGTAATAAAATGTTTGGGGAGGTAGCATGTTTGCCCTCATGATTAAAATGTTTCCCTAAGAATCCTCTTGACCACTTACACAGGCTGGAAGCTGCTGGAAAGTACAGTGACTCCTATATTCTGACTGAGTACAGTAACTCCTATTTTCTCTTGTTCTGGTATTCCTGGAGTCCTGCAATCAAAATGCTTAGGAAAATACTTTCTAAAGATGTCCACAGTAAAGGTGTCCATAGCAAAGATAGTAAAGCTTATGTCTTCTCACCCCTCAAGTTTGCTTAAAGAGTAAAACATGCATATTTTCGGAAATTGCTAGCAGAGCTTTCACGTTAAACTCATCTATATTTAGCTCCTAAGCAGGCTGGAGTAAAACTTGCAATCCAGCCCAGTACAGGAGAGAGCTCAGCTGCACTGCCCTGGGGGCAGGGCAAGAAGCAGACAGTCAATTAAACCTGACAGTCAGAACAGAGCACAGCGCTTTTGCTAGATAGAGTCGTTATCCCTTATTACTTAAATAAAACAGGAGGGCACTTTGTATAATAAAGAAGCAGTTAATTGTAGTGCAGCTCTGTTTTTTTGGCAGAATATAATCATTACTAATCTATCAAATTAGAAAACACAGATTATCCTATGCAAGTTTTCTTAAGATCAGAGCTTTTTACAACTGCAAGCCTCTTTTTTTAAGATAGGTTATGATACACTGAGCTTTTTTCTAGCAAAGCCTCTCTCTGGTTGTGAGAGTAGATGTGCTCCCCTGTGACTGACCTAATCTGTCCTGCCCCTCTCCAGGGTACACCACAGGCTTCCTCCAGGGATGAAAACTGGCTTTGAATATCACTGCACTTTTTGAGCTTTATAGACAAAACACATTTCTCTCTAGCTAAAAAGACCTTTTCTTATTTGGTTTCCTCAGCTGGAATCATCTGCAAGCCTTGTGGCCAAGTGTGCTGACAAAGAAAAATCATCAGATGATGAATACTCAGTAAGGCTACTCTGAACCCAACCTTGACCCAGCAAAAGCCAGGCATGGGGATGGAAGATATTTGGGGAGGGTACCTCACACATTTGAGTTTCCTCTTGGTATGTTGTAAAGTGTCCTTGAGTTTTTGAGATTCTCCATGGAAGAACAGCTTTTTCCTTCCTGAGAACACCCCAGGATATTCTCACTAGAAGATTTAAACAATGGTAGAGACAGTTTTTGAGCTTCTTCAATCATGCTCTGGGACATGAGGACTAGGCTACATGAGTCTTTGAGGTCTCTTCCAGGCCAATTTTGTGCAATTCAAGGATTTTCGAGATCAACCCATTCAATGTATATTTCAAAACAGAATTTGACACAAATCTGCTTCTATGTCTCTTCAACACTGAATATACACTCATGGATTCTTTCTTTCAAATAATTTCAGTTTATGTGCTTTCAATTAAAATGTTATAAAACATTTATTGCTTCTTGCTGCAAAGCACCGAGGACGTTTACATTTTAAAAGACACTCTCCATACTGAATTTGTGGTGCTTACTGCTGTACTGCTTGCAGTCTTGCCTCCAGTTCTGTATATTTGCCAGCTGTTTCCAACACAGTCCTTGGATTTCACTGAATGTTCCCATATGGATGCTTTCTGGAGCTGAACCCACTGAGTCTGAGCTGTTTATTATTGTGGCAATATAGAGACTAGAGATGATCTGTATTCCTAAATACAATGAGCTGATGAAGAGTTCGGTGACAATGGAGTCTGAACAAAGGCAAGGAGCGCAGTCCAGTGCTTGTTTTGCCACAGTGTTTCCATATGTCCATATGAACATGTACCTTAGATCCCAATGATGCCCTGCCTCAGAGCAGTTCTGTGGGGATGGGCATGTCATGGCCAGGGGGCTGGCTCTGGTGGAACAGGGGTCAGGTGATGTGGGTGGCTGTGCCAGCTGATAAGTGCACGAGTAAAGAGTAATGCACAAAATGTGGACCCTATGATATATGTTGTATTCCAGTCTCTCTATACTTTGTCCTTTTTTGAATCAGTTAGGGACAGGTCCTCAGAAATACTCAGTCAATGAATTGATGGCAGCTTTGACAAGCTAGATTTTATATCCGAGTTTTGAAACCTTGACACCTAAACACCTTTGAGTCTGACCCTTCACTGGAGATAAAAAACAACAAAGAGATCTTTTCCCATAGAAAACCAAACCTATGACCATTCTGGGATCCCACTCAACTCTTTTCTGACAGACACTCACTATAAGCTTCAGCCACAAGTCCTCTATGAAGCTCCATTTGCACACAAGATTCTGTGAAACTGCAGCTACAAGCATCAGTTGTCTTGAAAGTGCCTTTGTTACTTCTAGCTGTCATTTGCTTGCCAAACCCACACCCTGAACTATCCCATCTAATTATACTCACTGGCCATCTTTCCCCTTTTTATTGGCAATATTTTTCTTGTTAATTGTGCATGCTTGGTTTTAAAGAATGGTGCCTGCCTTTCCTTATGTGACTCTGCAAGGAATATTTCTGCATCCTGGGTAGTTTCTCTGACAAGTTTATGCCTTTCTGGTTACTGTAAAAAATGCAAGACATATTATGTACTGCAGAAAACCAGGCTGGCACTTTGCAGTTTTAACATTGTGCCTTATTGTATAGTTAAAATAAATGTACCTGGTATCAGCTTTATTACTTCTATTAGACGGTCTAACGTCTGGATTTGCAGGAGTTCTTCCAGCAGGATGTTAAAGGAAAATCACCAGCTGCTCAGCACAGCCTCCATACTCAATAATACCCAGGGAGCAATCAGGGACTCTGCAGAGAAGCACAGGGTGCTCCTCTGGGGCTGTCAGGGCTCTAAAGTCAATCTCTTCCCTGCAGGTGCTACAGTTAACGTGTGATAGACTGTCAAAAAGAAGTTAGCACCCCAGAAATAGGAGAGAAAGTCCACAGAATCTGTTTGTAGTGGCTGTTCATTTCTAATTTTCATTAAAAATATTCCACCTTGGAAATTGCAAAGGGTCCCCTCTGAGTGATGCTACAGCAGTCACAGGAGACAGGTTTATACAGCACTGCTAAATTTGTTCAATAAGTATGTCTGTTGTGATGACCTTCCTTTAAGAGGAAGGAATCACTTGAGATTCTAAAGGGAGGGTTGTCACACCTGTGTGGTTTGAAATATGCCACAGCCTTTCCTGACTGACAGCTGTATAAAGGAATGAGTATGGCAATCCAGAGCTCAGCACAATTTGTGGTCTTGTGAGTTTCTGCAGCTCACATGTCCTGGCAGTGCCTTAATGGTGTATGTACGGCTGAGCAAGCCACCCTGGGGTCCCTTCACAGACTCAGTGGTGTTTATGATGCCGTTCACCTCTGTGAACTACATTCTGTGTTTGGTTAGACGAATCACATCAAAATATCTATTGACTGTGCTGACTAAATCCACAGACCAGATACTACCTGAGATAGACACTTGTGTCAGAGACACCTAATGGTAGGCCAGGTGAGCTCCACACAACAAGTGGGCTTTGATTTACATAAAGATTCACTAAAGACTCCCTTTGATCTAATTGTCCCTGACTCTCTTTGACTCTAATTTTAACTGAAGACACTGGAAACATCTCTATTTGGTCAGACAAACTCTGCTCTCTGTGTCTCTCGGTGAAAGTAATTTCACAGAATAACAGAATATGCTGAGTTGGAAGGGACCTACAAGACTTATCAAGTCCAACTTCTGTTCCTGCCAAGGACCATAGCCAAGAGTCACACCATGTGCCTGAGAGCATTATTCAAATGTTTCTTGAGCTCTGTCAGCCTTGGTGCTGTGACCACTTCTCTGGAGAACCTGTTCCAGTGCCCAACCACCCTCTGGGTGAAGACCCTTTTTTTAATATTTAGCCAAAACCTCTGCTGACGCAACTTCAGGTCATTCCCTCAGGTCCTGTCACTGGTCACAAGAGTGAAGAGGTCAGTGTCTGCCCCTCCTCTTCCCCTCACAAGGAAGCTGTAGACTGTGATTAGGTCTCCTCTCAGTCTCCTCCAGGCTGAACAGAACAAGTGACCTCAGCCACTCCTCACTCGGCTTCCCCTCAAGGCCCTTCACCATCTTTGTTGCCCTCCTTTGGACACACTCTAACAGCTTTATGCCTTTCTTGTATTGTGGTGCCCAAAACTGCCCCCAGCACTGGAGGTGAGGCTGCCCCAGTGCAGAGCAGAGCAGGACAATCCCCTCCCTTGCCTGGCTGGCGATGCTGTGCCCGATGTCCCCCAGGGCAGGGTTGGCCCTCCTGGCTGCCAGGGCACTGCTGGCTCATGTTCAACTTTCCACAGACCAGGACCCCCGGTCCCTTTTCATGGCTCTGCTTTCCAGTGTCTCATTCCCCAGTCTGTCCCTACATCCAGGGTTGCCCCATCCCAGGTGCAGAATCCAGAACTTTCCCTAGTTGAACTTCATATGGTTGGTGATTGCTCAATCCTCTAATTTGTGAGGTCCCTCTGCAGGGCCTCCCTGCCCTTGAGGGAGTCAACAGCTCTTCCCAGTTGTATCATCTGTGAACTTGCTCTGTATCCTTTCCAGTCCTGGTTATCAGTGCTGAGGAATGTGCTGAGGGAGGGAGGGAGGTGCGTTAATTGTTTAGCCCAAGAGGATCTCAGATGAGTTGAGATCAGGGCAGGTTGCTGTGACTGCACCTCAAAGTTTCTCGTAAGCAAAACTAGTGGCTTACCAGTCTTGTTTAACAGAGATGCTGAAGTTTCAAAGAAAATGCTCAGGGCCACATGACAAAATAAAGCGAACTGGGGGTCAACCAGTCATTTTTAGCAGATGTATTTTTTTCCTGCTCATGAGAGGTCTAGAGGAGAGAGGAAAGCTCCTGTTGGCCATATGAAAAGCCTTGTGAATATTCCTCCACATGTGCACATCTGCACTCCCAGGTCTGAGATACTTCCCAGAGAGAAAAAGGGAGCTGCCATGGTATTAGTTCAGGGAAAGGTCTGACTGATAAGCAGCAATTTATATTTTTAACTAACATCTCTGTAGATGCCCAGCAAACAGGCCCCAGTATTGAAAACAAAATATTAGCTTTGGTCATACAGAGTAGTGTTTCTGAGCCTAGGTTCTGCTAAGTGTTTTTATAAAGAACTAATTTTGTTAGTTCTACCATTTTACCTAGGTTTTGATCAGATCCTGTGCTCAGATGAGGTTTTTAGCCACTGTAACTCACTGGCCCAGGAGAGCTCAGCTCAGACGCTAAGTTTGATCTGCAGTGAAATTTTTCTTTTCATTCAGTTTCCCAGTTGGGTTGCCTCTGGCACAAAGGGTCAAGGGATTTGGGACAATTGTCTTTGGCTTGTTCAGGATCAAAGCACAGATTTTACGTGGTTCCAATTTTCTTCCACCCACATTGTAAGAGATCATAGAACCTTTGGCATCCAGTCCCCAATAATTGCAGTAGGCAGTGACAACTGAAAGCAGCAAAATATTCCTTTGGGCAGACAACAGCAGATCAATTGAGGACCAAGAAAAAATTAAAAGTGTGAAGGGGGTGTTTCAATCTTCCCAAGCTGAAGAAGCAAGGAGAAGCAGGAGATGCAACGAGTGCTTCCTGGATGAGCCACTGGAGAACAGGGTGTTTGTCTGTGGTGCCAGAGGAAGGTGTCGAAGGTGCTGGCTGGTGCTATGCAGGTAAGGAACCAAGCTCTGCTTTGGTTAACACAGTCTCAACTTGTGTTTGTGAAGGATATTAAGCAGAGGAGTGGGTGTCTCGCCCCAGCTTATCTTATTGTGTAATTCCAGGTAGGACAATGCTCTTCTGTCATTTGTGGAAAAGCCAAGAGAATATCTCCATGACCCTGCAGTAACCATTGTCACTAAGGCACTATGGGACTGTCATTGGATTTGTGGCAGGTTATACCTCTATTTATTTCATTAGATTATGTAGCACAAGCACTGGAAGAACTTAATGTTCTGAACATTGCAGTGGTCACATTATGATCAAAAAACCTTCAAGTCTAGAACACTGAGAGGACAGAATATCTTCGTGAAGAGGATAGAACACCTCATCCCTTCTAAGTACAAAATAAAACAAGCCGGAAGTTTTCAAAAAATCAGGGAGAGAAAATTTAGTCACCGTTGTGACTGGTCTAATTTCTGCCATATTCTACTTTATAAATTACATTTTCTGTCTAATTTGAGGGACAACTGAGCTGTTTTGCAGCATTCAGCTTCTAAGATCCTTGATAGATCTAAATCAGACACCTACTCGTGATTCTAAAGAGATATCTCCTTTCCAAAACATAACAATAACTCACTTGCTTAATTTGCTGTGGATTTTGAAGAAAGACAGGTCTAAGCTTTCTTTTTGCTTTCTCAGCTAAGAACATTGACCATGGGCTCTAGAGGTATTTCCAATCCTTTTTTGATGTTTATATATAATTTATGCAAGAAGCAATTTAAATAGTGAAGAACTCTCCAAATGCTATATTGACCAGGTTCAGGATCTGCTCTGGGCAGTAGAAGAGCATCTGTTTGGACTTCTGTAAGGCCTCTGACGCAGTGCCCCACAACATCCCCCTCTCTAAATTATAGAGAGAGAGATTTGGTGGGTGTAGTGTTTGGTGGATGAGTTATTGGTAGGATAGTCACATCCAGAGGTAGTGGTCAATGGCTCAGTGTCCAGAGGGAGGTCAGTGACCAGTGTGTCCCTCAAAGATCTGTATTGGGATCATTGTTATTCAATATTTTCATCAATGACACAGAGAGTGGGATCGAGTGCACCCTCAGCAAGTTTGCAGATGACACCAAGCTGAGGGTGCAGCTGACACGCCTGAGGGATGGAATGCCAATTAGAGGGACTTGGACAAGCTCAAGAAATGGGACCATGCAAACCTTATGAGGTGTGCCAAGGCCAAGTGCAAGGTCCTGCATATGGGTCTGACCAGCCCCTGGTACAATACAGGCTGGAGGATGAAGGGGTTCAGAGCAGCCTTGTGAAGAAGGACTTGGATTTACTGGTCAAAGAAAAGCTGGACATGAACCAGCAATGTGCTTTTGTAGCCCAGAAAGCCAAATGTGTCCTGGGCTGCATCAAAAGCCCCTTGGGAGCAGGTTGAGGGAGGTGATCCTGGCCCTCTACTCCGTTCTTAGGAGACCCCATCTGGAATGCTGCATCCAGTTCTGGGGTCCCCAGTGCAAGAAAGACATGCAGGGAGTTTGGAGGTGGGCCATGAAGATGATCAGAGGGCTGTGAGGAAAGGCTGAGGGAGATGGGACTGTTCAGCTCTCTCTAAGTTGGAGAAGAGAAGGCTCCACATAGCAGCCTTTTAATACTTAAAGGTATCTTATAGGAAAGATGGGGACAGACTTTTTACTAGGGCTTGTTGTGATAGAGCACAGGGCAATGGCTTGAAAGTGAAAGAGGGTAGGTTTAGACTAGACACAAGGAAGGCATTTTATTTGATGAAGGTAGTGAAACAGTGGAACATTGCCCAGGGAGGTGCTAGGTGCCCCATCCCAGGAAACACTCAAGTCCAGGCTGGACAGGACTGAGAAATGTGATTGAGTTGAAGATGTCCCTGCTCATTGCAGAGGAGGTGAAACTACATGACCTTTAAATGTGCCTTCTGACCCAAACCATTCTATGATTCTGTGATTTCAAGATTTTGATTCAAGGTCTCATCCAAAGCAAAAAAGAGAAGACCCAAGATCCCAGTAAGAGCTCTAATACATTAAGTTTCATCTGCAGGGCAGAAAGTCTTGCATGCTAGCTTTTCAGAGAGGCCTAATTCAGTACATGCTTTATGGAAACAGTAGTGGAGCTGTCTAAAGTCAGGGCAGTCAGAGGAAGGAGATATTCATCTCCATTGTACTGTGAGGACTTGGGTGGATCCACAAACATTCAGGAGCAAAAAAGGGCAGGGAATTTCAGTTCTTCCTTGGTGGGCAGCAGCTGCATGGGGACTTCAAGTATCTAATAAATATTTGAAATAGGTGAATGTGGGTTAATATATTGTCCATTTCCAAAGATTTAAAGAAGGTGTGCTGAGAGTTGTCCACACCAACGGAGGAGTGTGATACCAAACACACTACACTTACCAAGCACAGAAGGATTTTTCCAGTCAAAAAGGTAAAATGTTATTAGAGTGGCCTGTATGAACTGCCAGAGCCTGTGTGCATTTGGTCTAGAATATATACTGAATACAATATTTTATGACATTTCTTATATTTCCTGTATTTAGTCACTCCCTTTGCAAAAAGAGCCCTCTTTCTGTGGTGGTGAGTATTTCTCTCATCTTTGACAAAATGTAAAAGTAGAACGACCCATAACAATGCAAGCAAAAAGATCATTAAAATAATTTTGACTCTAAAAGTTCAGTGTGAGTTTGCAGTACAATTTGTGAGTGGGAAATTATGCATTTTTTATTAAAAGCAAACCAGTTCTCCTGTCCCAGTTGATGACCTGCCCTTGTTTCAAACCAATTAAGCTGGAGCTAATCTCTCTGTTGGTTTGAGACATGCTGTCTTTGTTACTTATAGCTCCTTTTGTGCACAAAGTTGTAGTGGATTTTTTTTGTAACCTACATCCATATTGGAGAATAATCATCCTTGTAGAAGCACAGAAGATCTGGTTCCTGAACCAGACAACTTTGAACTTGATTCAGGGCCAAATGAGGGAAAACCAAAAGGTTCTCATTGACTTCACTGCGTATTAGATCAGGCTGTCATTGTCTACATTCAGCCAAGGACATACAGTAGCTAATTTAAGGCCTATATTGTGAATAGGATGGAAAGAACAATGACTGTGCAGTACACATTCCGTTTAGTACCTGCCCTTGGTGAAAGGTGTCTGGAAAACTTTGTTGAGGAAGACATTTAGGGAGAAATTTGGAAGAATGAGCTTTCATCATTACCTGACTCTAAAGCAGTTTGCAGAAGTGTTTTTTTTTTCCTTTTTTTTTACCTTGGGAAGTTGATAGAGTGCCGAAGGATACAAACAAAAAAAAGCCCAAACCCAACTCAACCAAGCAAGCAAACTGCCAAAATCCAAACAAAAACCCAAACCAAGTAACCAACCAACCAACCAAAAAAAAAAAAAAAAAAAAAAAACAACGGTAGGGGCGG
>VZTG01006201.1:5129282-5167561 GCA_013397845.1 Melanocharis versteri
AAACAAACCAGGTTAGGAGCTGAATCAGATGGACAAATAAATTAAACTTGCTATAAGTAACTCCAAATACTGCTGCATTTGGATGTACCTGTTGAGAGATACATCTGCTCTTAGAAAAACTCTACGATATTTTTGGCTGGAAAGCTACACAACCCCATAAACGAAACAGTTAAACAGTGAGTATAAATTGTGAGGTAAAGCAGGCTTAGAGGGCTCACTCTACAAACATCCCTGTAAAAGAGCACTGCTCTAAGTTGCCAGCTTCTCTAAGTAAGTACTGAGTTCCTGGGAGCCAGGCCTGGAGGTTGAACTGATGGTAATACATCACCACCGTGTGGTCATTGCCAGGAAAACAAACTGCTTTTGGATAGTTGGGAAAACGGGATCTGATGTTTCAAAACTAGGGAGATGTGGTTATTGAGGTGACAAAAGAGCTCTTGGCCACCAACACTGCTCTGATGTGAGCATTTAATAGACATAAAATGATTGCCCCTGTTGCTGGGAATAGCAGGGACCATCTTTCTCAAGGTAAAAATTATGTTTTTTGGAAAAATTTCTTTAGTATGTGCTTTAGAGGAAAGTACTGCAGAGTATAAGAAAGGATAGCACTGCTTTGTTCTAACTTTCCTATAGAGTTTAATTTTCTTTTTTTTTTTCCTTTTTTTTTTTTCTTTTTTTTTCTTGTGGAAGGGACGTTCCTGTGGGATATCTGGGAGAGTTCAGGATGTTTCCCCTTTCATTAGGACTGTGTGCAAAGCAACACCTTAAAAGATCCTTGTCTGAAACAGCATGGAGGTCACTGTCCAGAAGGCTTCACACCCTGATTTTTTGTTTGAATAATGGAAGGAATCTCATTCCTTATTCTGCTTTTGCTGTAATGTTGTTTTCATCCCGACTCAGATCAATAGAACTTTCCAGAAGGGAAACTGTCTTTATAGCAGCTTTCTGAAACATTGGCTTCTGCCAGTACTCTCTTGTGATTAGTGACCGCAGAGGGATGAGATTGGTCTTTGGGGAACTGCTCTGGTTGGGCCTTAGTTGTCATAGTCCTTGTCTTATTCTTCACCTTCTCACAACCCCAAACTCTTCTTTATTGTGAGTTATAATGAACTCCTGAATGTGGCCCTTAGTAAAGTACTACACGTTTTTAGGGAAGTGATTGTGCCCCAGTACTCAGCAGTGGTGAGGCTGCATGTCAAATCCTGGGTTCAGTTTTGGGCCCCTTGCTACACGAAAGACACTGAAGTGCTGGAGTGAGTCCAGAGAAGGGCAACGGAGCTGGGGAAGGGTCTGGAGCACAAGTCAGATAAGGAGTGGTTGAAGGAGCTGGAGGTGTTTAGCCTGGAGAAAATGAAGCTCAGGGGAGACCACGTCTCTGTAACTCCCTGACAGGAGGCTGTGGCCAGGTAGGGGTCAGTCTCTTCTCCCAGGTAACAAGTGACAGGACAAGAGGACATGGCCTCAAGCTGCCCAGGGAAGGTTCAGACTCGAATTTCAGCAGAAATGTCTTCCCAGAAAGGGTTGTTAAACGTGGAATGGATTAATGGAAGTGGTGGAATCTATCTGCCATGGTTTAGGAATGGTATTCCCTGATTTTGTGTTCCCACTCAAACACTCATCCTCCCTCCCACCTCCCACTCCCTCTGAGGAGGGATGGAGAGGAGAACCGGAGGCACAAAAGGTAAAGAGATTAAAACAATTTACTGGATACAGCAAATGAAATAAGAAAGCAAAGAGTAAAAGCAAAATATTCATAAAAGACTGTACAAGATAGATGAATGATTCACATGTGAGTTCTCACCATGTGGAACCCAGTGCTACCCTGACCCCAGGCTTCACCACCACCCCACCAAAAGGGACCCTGTGCATGACATGAGGTTTCAGCCTCTGGGGCATGGCCATGCCCCTTCTGGCTCCAGCAAAAATGAATCCTGTCCTGGCCAGAACCAGGACACCACCCCAGGAGGTGTTCAACAGATGAGTGGACATGGCAGTTAGTGCTGTGGTCTATTTGACAAGGTAGTGATCAGTCAAAGGTTGGACTCAATGATCTTGGAGGTCTTTTCCAACCAAAGCAACTCAGTGATTTTGTGGTTTTGGTAAGGATCTTGTATATGGTGGATCCAGATGTGGCTACAAGCAGACTAGGCAGCTATTGCTGTATTTCAGACTGTGCATTTTATACCAGACTCTAAGCGGAGACCCTGAAGGAAAAGCTCTTTGACGTGCAGGAGAACTATGCAGGGAAATTTCTTTTACCTTCTGAAATACTCACCATTTGTGCAGGTGTGTAACAGCAAGGAGGAAATAGGTAACCGTTCTCCAGGAATATATTTAAGCCCACCAAGAAAATGCCTCTGCTTAAATTATTTATCTGGTATTTTAGCAGCTCATTGCTCCAGAATGTATTTTCTTCTCATCTTTATCAATTTAATTCTGAGAGGTGCTGAAGTACTTGTTTTTCACATGCCTGAGGGTGTGGAACCATAATGAAGCTTTTCTTAGCTCAAAGCTTAAAATCTCTTTCTCTTTGCAGCAGCAGCATAATGTAATCAAAGTGCTCATGCATGGACAGAAAGCTCTTTGAATGGCACTATCACCTTAGTCATGTTTTCATCTAAGTGACCCTCTTAGGAGGGTGCTCCTTTGTGACACCAAGATCTTCTCTCCCACTCTCTGAATTATAATTTATGGGGCCTGCACATACCAGATATTCTTTTGGGATATAAATTATATGGGCCAGGAACTAGAATGCTGCTTTTGTGCATGGTCCCTCCGCAGCCTTCAGCTGGGTCAGAGGTTAAATGTAAATCCCATGGAAGCATACCAAGACTCAGTCTATCGAAAATTAATCTCTCTTCTGGGATACTTTCCAGCCTGTATATTGATTTTTTTGGGGAAGTTATGAATCTGATGAACTACTGTGCAGTAATTGGCTTTCAGAGTAATTGTGGCATTTAGGACCAGGCTGTTTGGGTAAGAGTTGCCAAACTGGATCCATATTCTCCACAGCAGGGTCTCTGGAAAAAAATGGGGAAGAAGGAAGGGATATTGAGCAAGAAATAAGGCATGAAGTTGTGGTGTAATTGTAGTGCACAGAAATGTTGGAGTGAGAGTAGAAGCATTTTGCCTCTGGTACCTCTTCTGGTGCTACAGGGATCCTGCAATCACTTAATTGGTCAGGGTTTTAAAAAGAGTGTTGTAAGACAAGGTAGTAAGGAACCATAAATGTTATTTGAAGTCGGAAGAATGATGCTTTTCTTGAGAGACTCAGGAACTTGAAGAGTTTTCTTTCCTTAATTTATCCAAAAGGAGGTTGAGAGTCCTGACAGAGCATCCTTCTAAAGAGCTCAGCCAGGGAAACACATTAACTGATGCAGAGGCAAGAGGATGGGAGCAACATTGCACTGCAAAGAGCTTTCTGTCCATGTACTGCAAATACCACAGCAAGAGACATGGTTAGTGTGTGAGCAGGTCTCAGGGAAGAAAACCACCAGGTTTGGAATTTTATTTTGTAGGAAAAGGCATAGCAAGAATTCATGGTTGAGTGAAAATACAAGGTGAATTCAAATGATAATTAGCTTAGTGTTTTTAATATTGATATCTGCTGTTGGAATGAGCTGAAGAGAACAGTGGATCTATCAAACTTTAATACCCTCATATCCAAATTGATTATCTTTCTAGGAGAAAGATAGATGCCCAAGAGAAATCACTAGACAAAATTCAAGGGCAGCTGGGAAAAAAAAGCTGGGTGCCAGAGGAGAAGAAATGACATCTCCTAGCTTTAAACTGTTTTTTATTAGTGCTTGAATATTCTAGGGAAGGGTTTCAACATAGAACATTTTGAGCAATGCCAAGCTTTTGTATTACTGGTAAATGCCAAAATAAACATTGCACATGCATCTGCTTTTCCTCTGTCTCATGATTTTTGGGAAAAGAGTCAAATATCTAATTAGGTCACAGGGGGAGACAGACCTTCATGACTGCTTCAGCCACAGGTCACTCTCTCACATGGTCTTTCTCGCATTCAGCAGTACAAAGCCAGACAAAATCTGGAAGACCTGCAGAGCTGGAACTCTCTAAGTCAAGCTTCTGACTACCTTTCCTTTTTCTTGTCTCTGTGAACAATTTCTCTCTTCCTTCTTCCAGCTTCCACCATGGATGATAGGAAATCCCTGAACTCAAGGTTTATCACGCTTCTGTGGATCTTGATGAATCCACTGCTGAAGCATAGGACCAGCTCATCTTTATCCTCCCACCAAAATCCTGTGGCAATTAATTTCAACATTAACTGGGGGTGGGGCATAAGAGAAAAAGGATCACTTTTTGCTTTTATACCTAAAAGCAATGGTTAAAAAGCAGTTGGTCCCTCAATATCTTGTGCTATGAAAACCGGCAGATGGTCCCTCTCAACTGTTCTCTTCACATTTTGTGTGATTCTGTGCGTCTTTGAGTCTTCAATTGTTTCTTGTATGGAAATTACTCTGTGTTGCTGATCATCTCTGCCATGCTTCCCTACATGCTTTCTGCTTCTACTGCCAGTTGCTGAGCTGAGACTGCCAGAGACACAGACAGCTCTAGACACACCAAAGAATTTGAACATAATGCCATGATGATGTTTTGTTTAGTCTGCTCTTTTTTTTTCAGTGTTTCAATTTGCCTTTTTCAGAGTCGCTGCATGAACAATTATTACAAGATCACGTTTCTCAGTGGTAAAATCTGAGTTAGAGGCTATCACTCTATCTAGATAGAGTTGTGTTTGGTTTTGTTCATGTTCATAACTTTAGATTTATCTTTGCTGAATTACATCATTATGTTTTCACCCAGCTACTTTGCATCTTGGGATTCTTCCACAGCTCTTCCAAGGCTTATTGATTTTAACCAACATGTGAACAAATGACAGTCAGTTTCCATTCTGCCAGGGCACACAAGGTGTGCAGAAACCTGCAGCTTCCTGGATTGCTCCATGGGCATGTACCTTATAAAAACTGTCAGGATACCCTGATAGGGCTTAGAGAGACCCTGACAGGGCTTAGAGGTGTTGGAGACAACACCACCAGCTTGGAGCGAGACAGCAGCAGAAAAAGGAAAAGCCTAAATTTATAAATAGTTCTGTTTCTCCCTAGTTTTCCATTTTCCCCAGACAATTTGGCCTGATCAGTGGTTAGTTATGTTCCTCTTTCAGATTAACACTCAGGATCTGACTCCAGAAGCTGAATGGTTGAATGATTACAGGAAACACTGAGCTGCTTATTATACTCCACTAAATTCTGAAGCTTTAAGAAATATACTCCATAGTTCATCAAATTCATCTGCACAAAAGGCATGCACATGTTTTGCACTGCCCAGTGCTTGTTTTGGTCACTGCAGAAGGAGCATGCATGTCCCCACCATGGCACCAGCACAGTTTTCTGGCATCTCAGACAGGGCAAACAGACATCATTCCTGGTGTTGCAGAGCTGAGGAGGTGGCTGTGTCTTCACGGTCCTAGTAAAGCTTGGTGGGATCTCGCTTATTTGAATTCACAAAATGTTTCAGCCTCTACAAAGCCCAGATGATAAATAATATAAATTAGCTAGTGTGAGAGAGAGAGATCCTATCAGTCAAGAGAACCACCTAAACGAATGTTTGAAAATAGGACTGTGCCAGTCGAACTGAGCTTGTCAGTTATGACAGTGACCGTTTTGGGTTGAAGTGCGTTCATTGGAACATTTTGGTTAAAAGCATCCTTGCCATTAGAGGGCACCAAATGACTTTACAATCCGCCTCTCTCCCACGAGTGTGGGATTTGTACCCAGCCCATGCAGAAGACTGAGCCGTGCCCTCTCTAGCCACAACTCAAAAGATTTTGGTGTCATACTTGTTGCATCTCAGTGTCCTCCACTCGACTGCTACCGTTTTGGCCCCAAAGCCCACCAATGTCTCTGGCAAGTTTTCTGAACTGTCACATTTCTGAGTGGAAGATGCACAGCCTTCTTCTGGCCAGGGGAATGCAGAGAAAACCTTATTTACATACATTTCTTCCCCTGTCAGGCCTATAGCCTTTGGGAATGGAAGCTACACTGTACAAGCAGCAATAAACTTGTGAGGTTCGAAGGGCATGACAGAGAATGTCACCTATTAAAAGATAAATAGGCTGAAAAGCGTGGAATGGAGAACAGCTGTTAGGACACTGCCTTATTGCTGTTATCCAGTTATTCATCCCAGTTACCATTTACATTTGCTGGTATTTGTCTGTTTTGCTTTGGTAACCTTACTCTTGGGTGCATTTTTCTGTGTCCATTGTTTTGACCACTTTACACCTTTTAGTTTTGTCCTGAATAAAATTCAGCTTCATTTGGATTGTGGCTGCAGGGGGCTGCCAAGGGCAGGGGTAGACTGCACAGAGAAGTCTCTGATGAAAACTTTTCCTCCTGGAGCATAGCTGAGGATCTTGGGCTAAGATTTTGTCAAAGCCTTGACCTAAAACTGGGGTTAGGACAAAGCCTCGAGCTGAAGTTGGGTGTGGGCTGCAGAGGGGCTGCTGAAGGACGTTCAGTTTGCTAAGCATCTTCTGACAAGTGATACATAGGCTCCTGTTAATATTTAATAGAAAAAAAATGTATGCTTCAGTCTTTAGGGAAAGTGGAACAAGGCCAAGCAATTAGTTAGACTGCTGGTAACCTGGAGTAGCTCTGCTAAAATTAAATGAGTTGCTGTGGCTGTGATTTACTCTATTTCACAGCCTTTTAATTCTGTTCAGTTTGGCAGGGTTATCCCAGATCTATACCAGGGTGAGAGGTCCTTTGACTTTGCTCTGAGAGCAAAATCTGGTGCAGCTAAGTATAAGGACAGCAGTATGTTTTATTATGGAACAGAGTTCTACAACCTCTAAATTATGTCACCTGCTGTGGATCTTCACTGTAAGTTCTTAAATATTTGAATAACGAGATATTTCTGAAACACTTCTGACTGCCTGTGAGGATCAAAGTGTGATGTTGACATTAGTATTCTTTGAAGGGGGGAACTCATCACAGTGTTTGGGAGCTTTTTCCCTTGCTTTGCTTCTTGTGGGTATGTGAGATAAAGCAGTGCCAACTTCTTTGAAAACAGAGAAGAAGAAAGAGAACCAGCACTTCCATGAGCATCTCTCAAAAATCCAAAGAACTTTGGTTAATCCCAGCTGAATTTGTAGTGCTGAAAAATATCTTTTCAGGGAAGGACCAGATTTCCTCTCAAAGCTGCAACCAACAATGTGTAGAGAAGGCAAACCAGAAGTATGGAATACAATAGTTTTGGGAATGAGTTAAGTGTATCTGAGTGCAAGGAATGATGGAAATTTGCATTTTGGATTTTAATAACAAGAATCCAAATAACAAGCTTTACCCTTGAGTATAAAAAAAAAGATTTATCTAGAAAGTATCTCTTCTATTGTGTATTAGTGAAAGTGAGACACTAAGGTGGGATTTATGTCTGCTAGTTTTAGGTGTCTGCAATGCATGTGTCTGTGGATGAGGTGTCTAAGCGTCTCTGGAATTTGGTAGAGATCCAGTCAATAAAGTCAATTGCATTTAGGATGTGATTCACTGGACCAGATGTGAGAGTGTATTTCACTTTGAAAGTACACCCTAAATTATATTAACTCACCACTGACTAAAAGCTGCTTAGGCAGTGAACATAAACGTAGATGCTTACACTGGAAACACTCACCTCCAGTGTGATGAATCCTGCTTTTAGCATCTCTGAAGCTGCTTATTTGGAAGAAATACCAAACTATCAATATTAGAAAATGTTTTCAGTATGTCTTCTACATCAGTTTTACAATACAGTAATAGTTGTCAAAAACATTGCTAAGGAAAATCATTACTAAGGATTCTGTGGCCAGAGGATAGACGTCTCAAAAACTCAGTCTAAATTCAGGTGCTTGGACAGCGTTCATGTCAAAAACACTGACAAAGCACAGGGTCCTCCTTGCATGGTTCTGGTAAACTCTGAGATCTGAGTAGTAACTGGGGGAAAAAAAAATCCTGAACGAGGAGTTTGGTAGGTCTGGACTGTGAGTCTAACATCTTCATTCTCTCGCCTAGACGCTACCAGAAAAACAAACAAACAAACAAACTCGTCTTCAGCAGAACTACATTGCTGAAACTCAGGTTAATTCAAATGCCTAAACATCTTTCAAGGCCCAGAGTAAACATCGAAACATTTCCATGTACAATACCATTTACCTGTCAAGACTAAGAGTGGGAATTGAAATGCTGGCATATTGAAAGTCACACATCATGTGAGGAGTCCAGCACTGTGATGTCAAACTCTTAGTCTCCTAAATTATAATGCTATACCTAGCAATGTCCCCCGCCCCAAAAAAAACTAAAAACAAAACAAAACCAAAACAAACAAACAACAACAAAAAACCAACCAACCAACCAACCAAAAACAACAACAACAACAACAACAAAACAAATTAAAAAAAAAGCCACGACAATGCTGGTTTAATCTTAATACTATTGCAAGATGGAAAGATAACCTGTCTGCATGGTCCTAGTGCTCACAAAAAGGGTTCATTTCTAGATAGAGCTCTTTATTTTTCTCTCAAAAGTAGACAAAGCTTTACAAGCAGTCACTTGTCCAACTTGTTAGGCAGGCCAAGTTCTCTGTTTTGCTGCATTTTTAGCCTTCTGCCTTTTCCAGTACTTTTCTCTACCCAAACAGAAGTTGGTAATGGACATGATAGTTGATTTCAGACAGGAGGATGATATCTATTAATTAGTATCTTGAAGCATTCCTTCTGAAACAAATAGGATAAACTCTTTTCCAGGTATCTCAGGTTTACTTATTCCTGGGAGCATGATGGCTGCACTTTTTCTAATTGTGTGGATTCCACTTTGAGGGAAAAATTATGCTGAATATAAAAAAAAATCAGAACTGTTCAGTCATGTAATGTTCCATTCCACATCTTGTAAATCCCGTGGCCTAGGGAAGAGGTGTCTGTTGTCTTGGTCACATGCAGATGCAGATGAAATTTTCTTTGGCCAACTGACATCCATGGATTGGCTCACTTTAGGGCTAGGAATCCCAGAAAAAGCCCTTTGGAGTTTACTTCTATGCAAGCGACTCTGGTGATAAGATAGAACAAGGGCTGAGATGTGGATCTGAGAAAGTGGAGGCCGGTTCAAGGAGATGTTTTAAAAATGTAGGCTCCAAACCAGCTTCTAAAATTTGAAACAATATGGTAAGGCATACCAGGAACCTATTTTATACAAATGCTCAGTACCTGCAACTTTTATGGGCATCTTTAAATTAATTTCTTGAGTTGTATAACCAAAATCAGACACCGTGTAACAAAAAAAACCCCAAAAACCAAAACCAAAAAACTACGAACAAACAAACCCCCCAAAAAACCAAACAAAAAACCCCCGACCAACCGAACAGAAAAAACCCCAACCAACCAAAAATAGTTGAAAATCTCACCAATTCACCATCCTAATCTTACATACATCTCACTGCTTCAGGATGGGATTTTGTGGCTTCACAATCAATGGGTTTGAGCTAGGGTGATACTATGGTAGTAAGACAAACCATATAAACTAGCGACTCCCAATCCAAGTCACATTAGGATGAGGAACAGCATGGCAAACTCAGTTTCCAGACACACTTCTAAGATCCTGTTGCACACAGCAGAACCCCTAGAGTTAACCCCATCTTGGGAAGGTGCTTGTTCCCCTTCTGACCCCCATGATGCCTGCTGTTCTCTGATGCATACTTTCTGTATAAATGTGCTTGGATATTGTTTGATTCTCTGTGGAACATGCAAGGACCTGTAGCATTTACTGTCCTCCTGCTGATAGCCTCAACACAGGCCTGGCAGAGGACTTCCTTCTTGCTATCCAGCTGCTCTGGAATCACTCTGACCTCAGGATAAGGAAAGGTGAAAAACAAGTAAATATATTTCTATATTACCATATATTAGAATATATATATATATATATATATACATATATATATACACATATATATATTTCTATTCTACCACATCCCACATAGACAACATAATTTCAGAAGTGATAAAGAAATCACAGCAATCAATCAAGACAGCTCTCACTTCTGCTCTCCAGATGTTAAATCTTCCCTGCATTTTGTTTCTTTTTATCCACTTTTCTCACTATGATTTTTCTGGTAGAGGGTAGGAAGAAATTTATAACGGTGTTAAAATTTACTCTTTTGGGCAATGCACTCCTGCACTGTGCTTAGGTACATTTTTTCAGATCACCTCCAACAGGCAGGCCATCAGTTTGTGCTGAGACCCACTGGGAGGCTGAACTGGTGGGCACTGGAAGTGGGCAACTCCTCTGGGACATCCTGCAGGCAGGATCCCTGGGAAAGTCACTCTGCTCTCCTGGCTTACCCAGAGCCTACATACACATGCATATTCATGACTGGCTATTCTTTCAGGCAAAAGAGAAAATTTCTTTAGAAAATTGCAGCAGAGAACAGGGCTGTGCTTTCAAGTATTTTGTCTTACCCAAAAGAAAATAGCTGATGCCATGAAAAGTTTTGTGCAGCCATAAATGCGCTCAACTGTGCTGTAATGTTTCATGGAGGGGGAATTTTCTTTCCCAGCCCAGCTGCTGAATAGTTTGTGCCTCCAGGCTCCATGAGGAATTGAGAAATAAGACCAGACATCATGCTAATTTTTATCATTTTTCACCCCATTTGCAATAATCTGGGACACAGAGATTCCCCTGTGTGGCAGAGCATTGCTTCCTGCCTCCAGTCTGAAATCACATGTGCAGACACAGGTACACAAACACACACTTTTGTAACTCATTTCTCCTTCAAGACCTTTTTTGAGGAAGTGTTTTGGAGGAAAGTGTCCACACCTACCTTCACACAAGAGTCTGATCAATGTTTTTTAAAGGGCCTTGCAGTCAGCCTGGGACTAATGCTGACTCTAAGAAGATAACACTATATAAATAAACACACACCTGTTTAAGTTGCCACTTTCTGCTTATATATACATTTACTGTGGCTCTTTTTTTTTATTATTATTATTATTTTATTTTTTTTATTTTTCTACCAGTAAAATGCTTCACTCAGTAAAAAGTGATCTAATATGGAAGCCGGGAAATTTGGGATTTTCCTCTTTTGACCAAGACATCTCAGAAGATGAGGGGACATTTCAGAACTTAGGTTTTCCCTGAAATGTTTAGGTTATCTAGTCCGATGTTCAACCATCGACAATGAAAACAAAACCTTCTTGTGTTAGAAGCAAGTGTATAACTTTTGTAATAGGCAATTAATTAGGCACTTGCATGCAAATAAGTAAAGATAACTTTCCTAAATTCAGCTGACTTGTATTATTTGGCCTGAGGATAAAACTAGTAAAGTTTTCAAGAGTCTCTTCAACAACGTTTCCTATAAATCCTTAATTATTTTAATGTTTTTCTGGGGGTGATGTTCTACTTCAAGACCAATACTAACCCTCCCTCCTGTCTTTTCCCTTGCTTTTTGTCATATTTGTACCTTGTGGCTCTG
This sequence comes from Melanocharis versteri, assembly GCA_013397845.1. Lineage (NCBI taxonomy): Eukaryota > Metazoa > Chordata > Aves > Passeriformes > Melanocharitidae > Melanocharis > Melanocharis versteri. The sequence goes on from VZTG01006201.1 coordinate 5,140,797, forward strand.
AATTCCCCATTGTCTCTGGATGCAGAGGAATGGACAGATCAATGGAAGCCATTTTTAGTGTTTTTTTTTGATTTTCCATGTTCCTTTAATTCATGGGTGATGAGGCTGGGGGGATCAGAATGTTTCTTTTACTCTTTCTGTATTTTTTCTCATTTGTCATGTTCGTCCCACTGTCCTTTAGAGACCTCAGGGATCTGCAGTACCACAGAGCCCAGAAATTGAATTTGCTTCCTTAATTTCTGCCATCACCCAATGAATGCTTATCACTGGAAAGGGTCACAAAAGGTTCTCCTTTCTTTTTGGCCTGTTTTGTGGAAAGCAACACTGTTTTGCCTGGATCCAGATTTTGAAATGGTGTGGGTGCTTTCCTACTGTCTCTCTGTGCTTGCCCCAGGAGCTGACCTCGCCCTGCACTGTAAGATGCAGCTCACAGCTTCGTGGGCTGCTGCTCTTTCCTTCACACAAAGCCTGTGGGGTATGAAAAAGCTGCTTCACAGGATTTCACTTTAGACCATCAAGTTCCCTTTTTTTTTTTTATCATTAGAATGACCTTGGAGCTTAAAGACACATTCCAGGCAAGGTTCCTGATACTGAGGAACTAGTCTCTAATGAGAGGAAGGAATTTGTCGTTGCCTAACTAGAGTGTCCTTTGCAAGCTGAGACTTATTGCTCTGGGATGGCATGTTCTAAGTCTTTCACATTCCTCTACTGATTCTCACACCTAAGAACAAGACAGAAGCAACTGTCTCTTGCCCCAAGATTTCCATATACAGTAGGAGGGTGATTGTATATGGGAAGGCTTTAAAATGATCAGACATCTGCCAGATTGTCTTGATCCTTACTCTCTCAAGAAATTGAGTTATATTTTTCGACATGTTCCAGCACTGATCGAGGCAGTTGTGTTATAGAACCGAGTGCTATGGAATTGGTCTAAAGAGAGAAACAAATAGGGCTGAGAAGTGTGTTTCTGATCTATAATATCTTGAACTCAGTCATTTGTAATGGTACCAGCTATTACTATAACCTACCAAGGAAAAAGCACGCTAAAATATTTAATATTGCAAATGGGTCTTTTGCTAAGCCTACATCTGTCTCTGTGACCTGAGCTGAGTGTGTCATTACAACAGCAGGAGGCCAGGGGCTCTTCTGGCTACAGCCCCCTTTGCACTGAGCCCTGGTAGGAGCCGTGCCAGTCCCCTTCTCTGCCCTGAAGTGAACAGGTGATTTTTCTTACAAAGGCTGGGGTGGAACGAAGGACTCAGCCAGGATGGCCATGGCTGTGCCCAGGGTGTGTTGGCACAGTTGGCTCCAGGCTGAGGGACTGTGAGATCTTCTGCTTTCTTCCTCTGGTCGCTCTGCTTGAGCAGACATCTGAAAGCACATGAATGTGATGTGAATGTGAACTCAGATTGTGCTTGGAACAAGCTCAGAAGGCAGCATCTTCTCACCTTCAGTGCTGCTGCTTCCTGAGCTGTCAGCACAAAAGCTTTCCTGAAGCAAGGTTTTTCTGTGAATACTCAGTGTTGCAGAACATTTATACAATGGATCTTCAGGAGGAATATAAATGCTTCCCTGAACAAATAGAAATGACAAATTTGGGTTAAAATAAAAAAAAAAGTTAAAAAAAAAAACAAATCAAAAAGAACCCACCAAAACAAAATAAAATAAACAAAACAAACAAAACTAAACAACAACAACAAACAAACACAAAACCCCCTCCTGTTTTCAAGTATCATAGAAATTTATTTGTCTGGTGGCTGAAAAAACAACTACTTTCCTGCTGTTGCAAGATGACAGGGGAGGCAGATGCATCAGGGTCTCTTCAAGTGTCTACAAGAGAAGATGAGGAGACATATGGTCGAATATACAGGAAAAAGAAAATTATCCTGGAGACCTGTGAGGATGGATTTTGGATGGATCATACTTCTATAAACACTAGAGCTGGAATTGAACAACTCCCTTATCTCCAATTTGCTGAGAACAGCCCTATGAAAAGGCTGTGATCTACAGCCAGTGAGGTCAGCAGGAGCTTTGGTCACGCCCTTGCAAGCTTTGCTTTGTGCCTATAATTACCAAAAAAAAAGAGCACAGACAACTGTGTCATGGTCCTCTAAGGACACGGGTTATCCATGGACCAGGAATGGCTGCGCTTTGCTGGAAGTTTTGACAAGTACAAGTATATGTTTTTAGATTGCAGAGGGTAAATTCATACAATTGTCAAATATTTTCATTAATCCATTTTTCCATCTAGTTGCCATCTAATCTCTGGCTCAGAAGCTTTAGGGTTTGGTTGTTTTGGTTTTTTTTTTTTGTATTGTTTTGTTTGGGTTTTTTTGTTTTTGTTTTGGGTTTTTTTGCTTGTTTGGGTTTCATTTAGTTTGGTTTGGTTTGGTTTAGTTTGGTTTGGTTTGGTTTAGTTTGGTTTGGTTTGGGTTTTTTTTGTAGGTGGGCTTTTGTTGGGTTTTTTTTGTTGTCCCTTTTTTGTGTTTTTTTAACTGCAATTAGGAAATTGAATTAACTTTGCATGAAACTTCTTGCTTGAGAAGGCCAACATGGTACAGGACTTGTATATTCCATCAGTAGTGTAAAATGACTGTCAGCTTCGTGGCAAGTGGATACAAAAAAGGAGTTGGATATCTATCTAGCCATACCACAGTGAGGCTACCAAATACTCTGAAAACTAGGAACAAAACTGCTTGATCCAAACTTTGGTGTAATCAGCAGAAAAAATGTTTAAGACTCTGATGGACAGAATACATAATTAATTTTTCTCTAATTTATGAATTTCTTCTTTCTCCAGTTTCCACTTTGTCCAGAGAGAAAACTTCTCAATAGCAACAAAAAGTTATGTTTCTTTTAAATACATGTGGGACAGACATTTTCAGTAGTTTGATTATTTCTTACCTATAGACCAAAACCACTCACTAAAAATGACCCTTTATAGTTTTCTCAGAGCTAAACATTTTAAACAGGTTGGATCAAATTCATTTATGAATCAAGGTCTCAGGACTAAGGAATAATCCCAAGGCCCTGTGCTAAGCAGTTCCTATATAGTCCTATATAGACATCCATAGTCCATGCTGCAGTGGTGTGACTAAATACACTGTACAATTAACTGCTGCCATAGGAGCACACCACCTGGTTTTCAGCATTATGGCCTTTTCTATGGCTTTGTCATCTTTTTCAGCTCCTGAAGAATAGTTAAAGCAAACTTAGGCCCATTAGAACCAAAGGCTTCCATTTTTGAATTCTTCTATCTTTGCTGCCATTCGTGTTACTCCTGAGAACACTTTTATAGTTGAGACAGCAATGGGATGAAAAATACACATCCTTCTCTGATTATAATAATTTTTAGGATAACTGTGTCTTTTACATCCATAGATCCATTGTTCCACTACCTGATGTTGTTTTGGGTTTTTTTCTTTTTTTTTCCTTTATGAAGAGAATTTTAATTATCTGGTAATTTCTATGGCTATGTGGGTATCAGCAACCTTTGTGGACTGGTAGGAGTGAATCTGCATAATGAAACAGCTGGTACAAAAGGTCCAATGTCCATGTTATTCACTTTTCAGGGTTATTCTATTCTGAGCTAGCTCTAATCTGGTCTTGCAGACCTCTTTGTGGTGCAGTGCAATGAGGTATGCTCCTGAAGCAAATTTCCCACTCCGATTTTGTCTGACAGGAGTCTGGTTCATGGTCACCAAGACAGATTCGTGATGGGAACCAAAACACCATAAGTGGGGATAATGCGAGATTTGCTTCAAAAGTATATTCTTGATCCAAACTAAAGCCCTGATGTAGATACATCCTGAGTGATCCTCTGGAAGGATTTGGATGGATGTCAGGCTGGAGACAGCTAATACCCAGGATGGAGCACTGTCTTCAACAGCTTGCACTGCTGGAGGGAACAGACAGAAGTTTTATGCCCAGTGGTGGGATCTGAGAACCCACAAGGCATCCTACGTGTTCACAGCAATGAAGCCCCTGGTGAGCCAAAGATGCTAATTTATTTCCTTCTCCACTGAAAATGCAGTCCCTGTTTCAAAAGATCTGCTAACAAACCACAGAAAACACGTGGTTACAAAAAGAAGCTCTGCTGGGAGATGCATGTGCTGTGTGTTCAGCTAGGTAGGCAGATGTCTTACATGTCTAATGCATGGTTGGACAATGTGATTTAATAAGAACTCAGCTTCACAGGAGGAGACCATTCAGAAATAATAACTGGCATGTACAGCAGCTGCACTGTGCTTTTCAGTAATTTTTTTCCACCATTTTAATGAATGTTTTATGTTATCTTTTCTTGCTGCTCAATTGTCCCAGCTCCTGTTACTGAACACAAGGGCCGCCTTTCACGACCTGTATCACTCCACACTGACATAATATACTTATAATTCTGGAAATTCCAAGGCATATATACACTTCACGGTTACTCCCAGGCAACTAAGCCCTCTTGGAGTTAGCAATTTTACTGTATTTCATTCCACAAAGGAAATCCTACCCCCAAAGGAAGAAGTAAGCTCTGGCCACCCCTATAGCTGATAACAATCCAAGACTTTCATCACATTTTTTTGACCCATTCTTGGCTTTCAGGAATAACAACAGCTGCTGAAAGCAATACAATTTTTAGTTGTGCTTTTTTACCTTCCCCCCTAGCAAGCATCCTTATGAGAGGCTGAGAGATTAAATAGCCTTGGGGTAAATCAATCTCCAACAGCTGTTGCCTCCAGCATTCTTGACTGTCAGTGACTTCATTGAAAACGTATGAGTGATCTTTCAGCATGTTCACAAGTGGAGAAACGTGTCAACTGGGAAATCTCTTTACCCCCAACCCCATCTTCATGAATGTACTTGGATGGTTGAATAGTTTTTCAAAATTCCCAGTGGTTCCATGACATTTCTTTCTTTATCTCCTTGGTTTTGTTTGTTAATCTTTCTTTAATGCAAAGATAGCTCTAAAAAGGATGAGCATGAATTATATTTTGTCAGCCTGAATATTCCCTTCGAGAGCCATTTGTTTGGATATGTAAATCAGTTTTCATAATGTAAGAGGCTAGGGCAGAACTGACTTGATGAGGACTGAAGTTAGGAATGTGGACTGAAAACCAAACAGAAAACTGCAGACCACTACAGGCAGCTTTTACTTTGCACTAATTTCTCATTAGTGCAGGCAGCTTTTACTTTGATGGCTGCTCTGTAACACCCCCATTTCTGAGCACTGCAGACACAGATGGCACATGACCCCTGTCCCTAAACATGACCTCCCAGCACTGCTTGCTGACACCGTGTCTATCCCACACCACGTCCAAGGCCTCTGGCTGTGGGAATGTCTCCAACCCGTGGTCCAGCCCTGCTTCCCTCATGCCAAGGCAGAACTGGCACAGTTGCTCCCACCCTGGCAGTAGGGACAGGAGGGGTCATGGGGCTGTTTCTTAGCGAAAATGAAAGGTTTGCGTAAGTTTGACTCAAAAATCTGCTCTGAAATAGAAACATCGCAGGAGTCTGATCAATTTTTTTTGTTGCTCTAGTCACCCTAATACCTACGCTAGCAGCTGCATACTTTGTGTGTACCTGAAGCTGTCCCTGATTCCATTTATACCTTTATCAAACTCCATCTTAAGTTTATTCCCATTTTTCATATTGAGGAAGCTGATGAACAAATGTATTCCTTTGATAGCAGAAATGTGCTTCTGCTTTCTAACTAAATATATCTAGGCACAATTTGCAAGCATTTGTTGATTCGATAAATGTGATCTTTTAGCTTAAGTGGCTTTTATCCACCTCTAATTTTTGGTGCTGGCTTTTGTGCATCCATGACTTTTGGTGTATCTATCATTCTTGCTTTCTCTCTTCACCTTGTGACAGTCTGCTTTCAATAGAACTGCTGTAGTAAGTTAGATCTGCAGGCTGAGGCTGAGTAGGACTTTTCATGGCAGTGAATTTCTGGCCCAACAAATGGCTCCTTTGAACTTGAGCTTCAACCTCAAAATTCAATTTAAATCAATAATTGGAGAATTCATTCCTATTTTAAACTTCTGAATTCTCCTGTCTGGGAAACGGTGAAAAAAACTCTTGGAACAGAATAAACTGGGCATGTTTCACTTCCTGAAGATTTTGAATTGACAGAAAGATTCCCACTTGGTTATGGTTTTTCTTCTTCTTTCTTCTGTTAAGATCAAAGTCACCTTGTTTGAAATGCTCCATGAGGCACTTGTTTTTATTAAAATGCATCATTCAGTGCATATTCCCATCTGAATTCATGAGAAAGTAAAGGGTCTTTGGCTATGTCTCGCTTATCAAGCCACATAGCTTGCCATTGATATTCTGTGTCTGAAATCCTGGTCTCACATTCACTGGCAGTAAAACATTGATTACCTTCAATAGAGTGAGTGTTTCATACTGCAGGCTTAACAGATGAACACTGTGAAGTAATTACATCTCATAAAAATGACCAGTCCTTTTCACTAGAATCGTAACTCAATTAAGGATTTGGAGGATTATTATATCTTCTAAAGCACTTGAAAAGCAGACCAGAGCTTTTCTTCCATTTTGGATTCAGGGAACTTCTGTGTCCAGTTTTGGGGACGCTGTGTCTACCAGTCCTTCCATAATACCTGACCAAATTAAATTTTCAGATATGCAAAGTTTTTGTCACATTGAAAAGTGACTCCTCTGGAATCACTGGATTATCATATCACACAGAAACCCAGTGCAGGCTTTGGCAGCTGTATGAAGAGTGCTGAACCAGAGTGGATCTCTACTGTCTCTGCTGAGGATTTACCAGGCTCTTAATGCTTATCATGCTTCTGCACAGGAGTGAGGCTTGCATGCTGGACAGGATTCATATTTGAAAGCTGGGGAATTTCTCTTGAAGTCTCATTTATTTTCTACTAGACTGTGATTCTGAGGTGAAAAAAATAAAAAAAAAATATCAATGAGAGAGACCTGCGCTGTATTGACTGGCCTTTACAAGAAGATCTGAGGTATTCTAAAGCATTAATAAGGAGGGATCAGCTGTGTTAATTTATACTTTCAGTTCACAAAACTGTCCAAGCATCTCCCACACAGCGCTTCAAAAGTAGCCTGAAGGGATAAAAGTACCCTGAAGTCTAAACTTTTATGAATAGGTATCTTACACTGTGAGGCAGAAGAATTATTACAAGTAAATGATGTAGCAGAAGGAAAGGACAATTCCATGCACTGATATAATACGACTGCAGTGAAATTTTGCAGCAAACAGTATTTATTATGCATAGGACTGTACCTGATCCCCCTGTAGCCAAACTGTCATCCCTGATGATAAGATATCTATTAATCATATCACAATTATTGGGTAAAGAGAAGTAGAGAGCTGAATTGCCTGGCTTGAGGTCATGCCGCTGATCAGTGGATGTCGGAGTTATTTATAAGAAGCACAAAGAGCTGCTCATTATGTTCCCACAGCACAAAGAGCTCCAAAGGGACTCACAGCTTGCAAGTTTTACACTCTTCATTTTGTTAAGCCTAAGGTTTGAAAATTTTGTCCTTGGGATATACATTTACTTTTCATATATCACAGTGAGAACAGGAAGAGACACGTACAAACTTTAGAAAATATGTGCAATGGTTTCTCACGCCAGAGATTTTAATTTTTGTATTTGACACCAATTAAAAAGCTAAGGTGAAGTCTTTGTGGAAAAGAGATATCTTACCTCTGTGGTTCAAATGAACTGTCCGCAGTATATCAGCAAACAGTGCTCTTCTCAAGTACTTTCATGAATGTCAAGGTGACAATGTCTTTCACCCAATTAATCCCACAACTCCAATTTGACTGTGCTCCCACTCAAAAGACCTCAGGCCAGCAGGCCAGATTTCTTCTAGTAATTAGCCTTTAACCTTCCCAGTCTTTGCTTTTTCAATTGCCACCGACTCTGTGTCAGACAGGAGTTTTATGCTTCTTTTAAAGCCTATTTCACAATGGCTCTGGCTTGACCTTTGGAGTATATGCATTTATAAGGAAATTGTTTGAGAGAGAGTTTTTAACTGCTATTTAAGAAAATAATTGCTGGGACTTCCCTAGAAAGGCAACTTAATGCTTGCCTATATGTCCAGATGTGATTCTGTCCTCCTGACTGCTTTAGATTTTTTTTTTTTCTTTATGAAGTACAGAAAACTATAAATCTGCCAGCAATTGGTATAATCAGTCTGTATATATTAGAAGCAAATAGCGGTCATTTTATGAATTCAGAGATAGCATGGTGCTGTTCTCTAAGCTCAACCCTAACTAGCCACTACTGTGCCCACTTTGTAAATTTACTTGTATATATGGAGAACATTCTTCTGTATCAGACAGAACCAGCAAAATTCAGCTGTGTGTCCTGCACACTCCATCAATAACAGTTTCCTTCATTGTCAGTGGAGAGCAGCAGAAGTGGATCTCTGGAGATGCAGTGCCTTTTCAAAGGCCACAGTCAGCACCATAATGAAGTCCCAGATGACCATCAGTTTCAGTGGTGTATAAAAATCTTTTAGGTCTCCTGGGTCTAGGAGCAACCAGTCAGGAATCACAGAATCATCGAGGTTGGAAGAGGCCTTCAAGATTATCTTGTCCAACTGTCAAACCAGCACCACCATCATCGCTTCTGAACCAAAAGTCTTAAACACTTCCAGAGACAGTGACTCAAACACCCTGGGCAACTTATTCCAATGCCTAATCAGTCTTTCAGCGATTTTTATTTTTTTAATTTAGTATCTGATCTGAACCTCCCCTGCTGCACCTTAAGGTCATCTCCTCTCATCCTTTTCCTTGAGACATGGCAGAAGGGCCCGACACCCACTTGGCTACAACCTCCTTTCAGGGAGTTGTAGAGAGTGATAATGTCTGTCCTGAGCCTCTTCTTCTCCAGACTAAACACCCCCAGCTCCCTCAGCAGCTCCTCATCAGACTTGTGCTCCAGACCCTTCACCAACCTTGTTGCCCTTCTTTGGACATTCTCCAGCATCTCAATGTCCTTTTTGAAGCGAGTGACCTAAAACTGAACACAGTACTCAAGGAAGATAAGTAGTCTGGCATTTCAACCCCAGAGAAATACCGTTTGAAAGAACTCCAGAATGATAAAGTATTAGATTTTTATTTCATTTGGCGGGGTCTAGAGGCAGTTCTGAAGGTTGTTGGCGGAAGCTACTGAATCTATAGTTGAATGCAGATTTCCAGAAAGATGATTGAGATTACTGGGTATCCAGGTGATCTGAACTTATTTGAATGTGGAGAGCTGATGGCAAAGTTGGTGCTTGCCCAGTTCCCTGACACATTTTTTCAACACACTCAGATGGTTTCTGAACTTTCACACTTCCCTGTATTTTCTGTCCTCTAAATGAGACAGGTTAGAGTTGAAATAAATACAAATGTGTATGAAGAGTGGAAGGATTTATACTTGCGGAGCTTATATGAAATGCTCAAATAAGATTTTTTAAATCACTAAAAATTTCATCATGTCTGAATTCAGCCTACACAGAAGTCCCCACAAATGATATGGAGACTCCTGTGGGAAGAGCCCTGGACCCTGATCTATTGTCCAATGCCCTTTAGGGGCTGGCAGAATTCCTAAAGACAGCTGTGCTTATCAATGACCTTCCTGTAAGCATTAGAAAGATGCTATCAGAGCCTCCCAATGCCTCCTTTTTCCCAGACCGAGCAAGCCTCTTTTCACAGGTCAAACACTCCAGCTTGTAATCATCTTGCTTTCTCCAGAAGATCTGAGTTCTGCTCGTGGTTGTGTCCTGGCTGCACACCTAATCCATGCAAAGTCATCTATTTTCCCCAGCCCAGTAGAATTGTATTATCAGCTGTAGGTGACTGCAGAGAGTTTCGAGAGGGTTTTTTCCAGAAAATCAATAATCACAAGTAGATATCAATTATATTCTGACATGACAGAGATTCTGATCCTGAAAAATCAGAGCTCATCTTCAATGGAGAGACATAACTAAAAAGTCATGAACAAAGCAGCTGTTGCAACTGTGCATTTGTCCATGAAGTCTTTAGGTTGCACTCAACCTTTAGCGATTAGTAATTAAACAAATTGATTGGCACTCAGTTATTCTACTCTGAATGACACGTATGCTTACCTTAACAATATGATAATAATAAAAATTAAAACCAGTTCTTGGAAACTACTCCTGTCACTCACAGGAAGATTCAGAATGATCTGCAGAGTTTTGGAAATGATTTCATTCCCTGAAGCATTTGAAATGGAGCTGAGCAAAATCTACTCTGTATTTTGTGAAGGAACTGCTGAAATTAAACTACTAAAAAAATGGTGGCAAGCAATAATTAAATTAAGTTCTATTACTGCAGATAAGTATCTACAGCATAAGTATTTTTGATACCTTCAAAGACTACTCATTTTCTTAGCTAGTGCGTCTGTTTTTAATGACTCAAGTTTCAAAGCAACTATAAAGCATATATTCTGCTGCTTTTAACGATTTTTTTCTTTCAAGTCCAGTGAAAAATGTGCATAAGAAGCATTTCATTTGCTTAGAAATAAATTTGTTGTCCTTGAGTTTCATTTGTCTTCATTAATACCATTTCAGAGGTTTGCAGGGTATCATTAGGTGTGTTGTGTCCCTAATAAGCAAGTTTTTCTGAGTTTGGTGTCAAATGTCTGATAAAATGGACAAAATGAACTTGTCCTAGATAAATCTATTTTTACAAGCTTGGTGAACTTAATTAAAAAAAATATTCCAATTTCAAAATGTATACTCCTGAATAGAAGAGTAAAGATGAAGCTCTCATATTTTCAGAAACCTTACTTACTTTTTCTTTTTTTTTTTTCTCTTCCAGTGCTGTATTTCTCCTTCTACTGTGGGACAGGCAGAGGAAGGAAAATAAATGAGGCAGTGTCTCAAATTGAAAATCTCTCCCGTAAATAAGTTTCTCTCTATTCTTTGTCTCACCAGTAATGGACTTTAGTGGAATTATTTACGAGGTGCCTAGTTCACCTCAATATAACCGCAGCCATTATTTAGACAGCAGCATAATTGTGAATAGCATTTTCAAAGAAGTAAAGGTCACTGTCTCTAGCAAAGCGCTTCTCACCTAAATTAAGATGTGAAAAGGGAAGTTATCAGCCTTCAGCTGTTCCATGACTGGAAAAGTGAAGCCGTATGTACAGACACGCTCACAACTCCTGCCTCTGCTTTCACAGGAAAAACAGGGAGAGGGAAATGCATCTTGCAGAAGGAGCATTGCATGGCCAACTGGAATGGAGATGTTAAGGCACAGGAAGAGCTTGTGAGGCAAAGGTAATTTAGCACGTTAACAATGGGCGGACTCCGTGTGACTGCAGCATGGCTAAGCCAGAACTGGTGAGCCCTGCTGCTAGCTCAGGGCAAGCAAGCTGCCCTCCCCTATGACTTGGGTGCCACAAGCCCACGCTAAAGCCCAATGTGCCCAAGCCCAATTCTGTGGGTGAATTTGCTCAGAGCCTCTTACAAGTAGGGCTTTGGAAAGCACTCTATGCCAATCCATTTCTCTTGAACAGGCACATCTTTTTAAAGACTATTTGGATCAACATCATTACTTTCAGGAAGTTTATTTTTCTTTCCTGAGTAATTGCTAATGTCTAGAATGTCTTAATGGTCCTTTGTAGTTATTACCTTATGAATCAATACAATCAGGATCTTGGTGCCAAACTCCTTCTTGGTTCACAAACAGCACAGTCTCATTAAAGCCTATGAGTTTCCATGGGGAATCTATCAGGAGCAGTTTTGGCCTTGAGTTCTCATATTAAGTAGAAAGCAGTGCCTAGAGCAATGCCTCTTGGCAGAGTCCAGCATTCCATCAAAGAGACAGACAATTAGCAAATGATTAGTATTCACAAACCATGAGAAGCTGCCAAAAATTCTTTTCTAATAGGCTACAATGATCTTATTGGGGTAGATTTTTACTGGACTGACAGTTCCAGCAGTTGGGCAGATTGTGCTGGGGCCATCTTCTCTTTATTTGTCCGAGACAAATCCTTCACAGGAGGATGACTGTGCCTTTATTTAGGGCAGCAAGAGGCACACAAGGGCTGGATGTTGTGACCGCTGGGCATGAGAAGTTGCCCAGGACCCAAACACTCTGCTATCATGTGGCCCATGGGGTGGGTCCTTCTGTTCAAGCATCTTCTTTGGGAACGGATGATTCCATCTATCCAGTAATTAAAAGGCTTCCTATGTAATATAAAGTGCAGAGTGGACCCTAAAGGAGACTTAGGCCTTGCAGTGCTTGGCAAAGTGATTAGTGCGTAGAGAAGGAGTAGTCCAGAACAGTCCAGAAGCAGTGACTTCTGGACGGCAGACCTTGCTCCATTTGTCTGCCTATTCATTTCACAGTGAACACTCCACTAAAAAAAAAAAAAAAAAAAANAAAAAAAAAAAAAAGAAGGAAAAAAAAGATGCATGATTAATCCCTGAAAGAAAAGACTGGAACTCAGGACTCCTCTGCCAAGTGATCTCACAAGGCTGTGGAGCCAGACTTATTTCTGCTTCCTTTACCTCACCCAAGACTCTTGAATTCTCTTCCACGAAGTGGGCCAGCTTTAACAAGAAACAAGAATAATATGTCATCTCCAGAATAACTGTGAGTGTGAAGGCAACAGGGATCTGTTGTCCTAAGAAAAACTATGCCATAAAAACTAGGGTGAGGAGAGAAGAAGAAGTCTTCCCTGCTAGTACTTCATCTTGAAGCAGAGGCCAAACTGCACAGCTACAATACATCCAAGGTCCTTCTGGACTCCAGGGCACCATGAACGTGAGGTCATGTATGAAAGCCAAGTCATGTACCCAGGTACTGGGACTTGAATCTCCACACTGGTCCTAAGCATGGTTTTCATGCAGCTACTCTGGACTTGTGAGAGTTGGCATGAGGCCTCTTATGTGTCTGTTGGCCTCAACAATACAGAGACCATGGAATATTTAGTTATTTGTACATGCAATTTTGGTGCTGAAGATGAATAGTCTGAATAAACCACTGAAAGCTTTCTGCTGACTGTCAAAAGAACATAATGGGTCAACTGAGACCAGAGAGTTAGTTTTAGGTGGATAAAACTGCCATCAATTATTGTGGAGGCTGATTTGGTGTCATGAGATAATTGGTAGGCAGCAGCCACAGCCCCACGGCAGCCACAGTGCTGTCAGATTTGTGTTCAATCACAGATTTAAACTCTGGCAAGAAGTGATAGCCTGCCATGGAGTGCTTTAATTTTCTCTAAAGGAGTTCCCCAGAAGTGCATTCCTGGCACAGTGTTTGATAGCAAAACTGGACTCTCTGGTGCGAGACAACAATGCACAAATCTCAAGCAACTATCAGAGAGCAGTTGGAGCTGGGTGTCCAGGAGGAAGATGTGCAGGATAGAAAGAGCTAATGGAGAAACCTGAATAACATTATGCAAATCAGGGCCAACACAAACATATAGCAGTGAAAATCAGAAAATTTACACGCAGCTCTTCCCTGAAGACACTTGAGCTTCCCCAGGAAGTTAAAAGCAAAGTTTTTACTGTGTTTGGTAGCTCAGACACTTTGAAAGGGCATCATGGCCAATTCCCATTTCATAAAGTCCTATGGATAAACCAGAAGACAGAGTGTTGTGGTTTCAACCCAGTTGGAAACTCAGCCCCGCACAGCTGCCCACTCACTTCCCCCTCAGTGGGATAGGGTAGAGAATCAAAAGTGAGAAAACTCATGGGTTGAGATAAAGACAGTTTTATGGGTAAAGCAAAAGCAGTGTGCACAAAACAAGGAATTGATTCACTCCTTCCCATGGGCAGGCAGGTGTTCATCCACCCTTAGGAAAAGCAGGGCTCCACCACACATAGCGATGTTCTGTGAAAAAAATACTCTCAAAATCACTCCAAAAATACTCTCCTTACTTCTTCTTTCCCAGCTTTATATAATGCCATACGGTATGGAATATCCCTTGGGCCAGTTGGGGTCAACCATCCCAACTGTCCCCTCCCAGTTCCTTGTGCACGCCTCAGCCTTATCACTGGTGGGGCGAGGAGCAGAAAAGGCCTTGGCTCTGTGTCAGCACTGCTGGGCAGTAACAGAAACATCCCTGTGTTATCAACACTGTTTCCAGCACAAATCCAAGATACAACCCCATGCCAGGTACTATGGAGAAAATGAACTCTACCCCAGCCAAAAGCAGAGCACAGAGGCACTCTGAAGATGCTGCAAGCACATGACCAGATTCTGTCAAGCCGAAGAAAGCAGCCTTGGCTTGCTGGTGTACTGCCTTCCTTCCTTGGGCTGGTAGCTGAAAACCAACCCAGCAAGCAATAATATGGAAAAGAGCAGAAAATACTAGAGAAAATATTACTTCCTCACCTGGAAGTCTGCATCCAGCAGTAGTGAGACATGGCAAATATGGAGGTGGGAAGAGGCAGAGGTTGGTTTCAGAAATTATTGCAGGAATGGAAAACCCACACGTGGGAATGGAGGGATAGATTTACTAAGGATTTAATCCAGCACCTTCCTGTAGACTTTGAAGGATCACATACAGACCCTTTGAGAAAGGAGGATGTCAGAATAACATACAGGCAAAAAGCATATGGAGTAAAATGAAAATGGGTGCTACTTCTTACCAGTATTATTAGCCAACAGTATACAGACTTTTAGTGGCATTGAATAGGTATAGACATAAGAAAAGAACAATTTCCTGTTGCAATGAATGCTAGAGAGTGTCAGCATCATGTGATGGCACCAACATAACAAAATTAAAATAAATACATACATAAATAGATCTTTTCTTAAACCTATGTGCTTGAAATTATGCACCTGAATTCATGCTCAGGCATTCACATTAGCTGGGGTTTTTACACCGATGTTCAAAAATACTAGTTTAAAATTATTTAATAGGAGATGATTGGCAATTCTGCTAGAGAGGACAGGAGTTTTCATTGAGATATCAAGCTGTCACGTCCAGGTTAAGGAGGGATTTATTTATGGACAGAATCAGCTACATGTGTGGCTGTGTTGCCTAACAACTGTAGCACAGACTGTCATCAGTGCATGCTGTTGTAGTTTGCTATTAGCTCACCACCTCCATATCAGTGCCCATTACCAGCACAGCCTTTTTGCCCTCAAGGCTGGGGCAAATGGAGTCATCCCAAGTTGCACTCCAGCTGTCTGAGCCTCAGGGTATTCAGGTATTAGGCGGAGAAGGGGAAGCACCTGATGTTTACTGACAAGTGGCACTACGTAAAGGTGCAAAAATTAGCAAAAAGATGGAGACTGTCACAACACTGGCTGGTGCCAGATCAGCTGTTCTTGGGCTGTGCAAGTGCTGTCCCTCTGAGCCCCTCCAGACACAAGCAGAGCATAACAGGCTCAAGGATAAGCTTCCCTTTGCTACTCAGTGACCTTACCCGGCAATTCAAAGGGATCTGAAATATCTATATTCTGTTCTTTATACAAAGTGTTCACATCCTTCCTAATTACTGATCTATTCCCATAAGCATCTTAACTTCCTTTTCTTAATAACCTTCTAGATTTCAGCAAATAGGCACTGAAACAATGGCTGCTGCTACTTTGTGCGAGGTGCAATATAAAAATAGAATAAGAGGGAAACTTTTCTTTGAAGACATCAAGATCTAAACAGATTGAAATAAATTGTGGAAGGGGAAACACTGGGCAAGAGGATGCAGTGATTAATGCCTAATTACAAAATCAGTAAATGGAAGAGAAAGGAAAAGGATGTGCAGATTCCTTCCCTTAGGGAACAAGTAGTTTATCATTTCACTTGCCTTGTTTCTGTTACTGATTCTGAGGAACACATTTTCCCTTCTTTCCCCAGAACAAGTGCACCTACCCAACGTGCCAACAGTTCCACAGTATTTTCTGCCTGAGAGGAGAAGACTGACTCTTCCTTCTTCCCCCTCAGGTTGTGCTGTGCAGCTGTGATACCAGTTCTTTAATCATAGTGACAAGTAGAGAGGCTCTATGCAAATGTAAGCAAATAGCGTTTGACATTTATATGAAGATGATAAAGACAAACATTGGGGGCTGTTTCGAGGGTGGAGAATATTTACACTATTAGTACAAGAGAACACGGAAAATTAACCAAGCAATATCCCAAGTCTGAGCTGACATGAGTTCAAAGATGGAATGACCTTGCTGGCTAAGTGGATGCTCCACAGGCTGTTAAATACATTAAAACTGAAGTGCAGCATCTGGTTTAATATCACTCTTTCCAGGATACACCTGCCTTTATCCTCCTTCTACCATCTTTTCTAACAAATCTTTTGCATCATGTTAAACCTTGTATTGATATTTTTGTTTGTCAGTTCCCCTATGTGAATTTAAAGAGAGAGACAGAAAGGAGTTATGAATAGCTACCTTTTGGGAACTTCAGAACATCTGTGGCTTGATCTAAATTGTACCAAAGGATCTTTCTGTTGACTTCAGCAGGGACTACTTTATTCTATTTATACAGCATCTAACACAGCTGTAGACAAATCTCAGAGGAAATATGTAGGCCCTGCTCTAATAGCATAGCAATAATAAAATAATATTATCTTTAACAGTACTAGCTACATGGATATGAGTTTTCCAGCTGCTCTTTTTCTGTGGATGCTCCTATTTCTAACTTGAATTTGAGGCAGAGAAGCAGAATACTAGAGGAACATTTGCACAAGCCATTTTGATGCACCATGATTAAATTCTCCCATCAACAAATGAAGCCTTTCTGTTTCAATCTTTCTTCAGAGATAGTTGCAATGCATCCTCCTACAATTGTAATAATGTCCTCCAACTGGAGGCACAAGGATAAGCCTCTCACCAAGATACTCTCAGTTTTAAAACTGAAGCCTGCAGGGCACTCTGGATCTTGTGTATACAAAAGCAAGATAACTTAGTTTGTTACAGTTTGTAGTTTTTGGCTGGAATTTGCCTAGATTGTTTTATTTTTGTTATTGGAGATGAAAGAAGAATTCAGACATGAATCCTATGTCAGCTTCTTTGTGTCTAGAAATTATTTTCCTGTTCTTTTCCAGCTTACTTGGTTAAACTTTCTTAGCATCTTATGTATCATTTCCTGCAGAGATTTTTGGATTATCTGGGAAGTAATTAGATGTTGTCACTTACTGGATGTTTAGATCCTAGTTATGTTGCAGGGTCATTTATCAGTAAGCATTTATTTTTTCAGGGGACTGATAGAACAATCAAGTGCCTGGAAAAGTTTTGTCTTTTTTTGTCAAAACCAATGAAGATATGGATGGATATTCATCTGAGGGTATTATCATCCTCCATTTTTTGTAAACAAGTGATGATTCATCATCATAGAGTCACAAGGTGTTAACTGTCTTAACTGACCTGTAGGAAGCATTTGTGCTATTTCTAACAATCTATGAGAGAACTTTCCCTTCCTGTCAGTCTTCCATTCCTTGTTTCTGAATGCCCTACACAACTTAGGACGGAAAATAACTGCTGAGAAAATGTATGTTGTAACATACACAACAAATCTTATTTATTTTTTTTAAAGTCCATCTGTTCCCACAAGGTGGACTTTCAAGAGGCCTTATCACTCACTGCCTGGAACACATGTCAGCACAGCCCCTGGGTGAGCATTGCTCTGACATTTAACTGTCTCCTCTCCTCTTCATTTCTCTGGTGCCCACTGATGAATAAATACAGGTGTGTTCCTGAACACACACCATGTTATTTCTTTTACCAGTCCATGTATTACATGCCTATGAGAATGTGCCACCATCCACAAGCAAGGGATGGGTCTGGTGTTTGGAGAAGGGGAAGAAAGCCAAGTGTAACTTCAGGCTTCCCTGTCCAGCCTTTCTCTCACTTTCCTGTGAGACTGTGACAAAACACAGGTCCTCCACTTTGACTCATTTGAGTTTAACACCCAAGCAGAGCTGAGTGCATATCAGGGAGCTGTGGTTTATCACCTGAGGAATCGTTCTTCAGTCAGTGCCAAAGTCCTGGTCACCATGGAGTGTAAGCTGGCTGGCAAAATCTGTTCTGGCCATTAAGGTGAGATCCCTCATTATGTGCATGGAGTTGCTAGCTAAGAAAACAGATCTATGATAATTTAATGAATCTACTACGTGGCTTATCAAACATTATGGATTCTGGTTTTCTGAGGTACGTCAGCAGTATTGTGTTGACTGCATTGATTGCACAGGAAAGACACTGTACCAAGCTTGAAGGCAACTCAGTGGTTTACAACACCCTAACACTTCAGGGCAATAACAGGACAATGACTCATGGCCCAGAGATAATGCTGAGGCTGTGAGTTAATATATCGAAGGACTATAAAGAAATTAAAGCAACTGAAGATATAAAGCCAGGCATTCCAAGGTAACACTTTCTTACAGAAATCTACTTTTCTTACAGAAATCTACTTCAAGAAAGCAATTCAGCCCATCTTGATTAAGGAAGGTGAAACAAATCACGCCGCAGATGTTCCTCACATTCTCTTTAAAATAGTGGGAACCTTGACAATTAACTTTGATTAGACAACTAGATTTAAAGTATTAGATCTTATGAAGAAGGATAATAAAAAAATACTGGGTTTTTTTCACTGTGTGGGTGGTTCATGGAGAAACTGCTGCTTGTTCCAAGGGGTACCCTTAGCTAGGGAACCCCTGGCGCTGGTTCTTGGCACCTCGCAGGCAGCTCTCTCACCCGTGCGATGGGAACACGCAGCCACGCTCACACTGAGCCGGCCAGCTCAGGCAACACTGGAAGCAAACGAGTAAGAGTTGGCCCCCGTATGGAGCACCAAAGTTTATTTGACCTCGATGGAGTCCAAGATGACAAGGGAAGGATTTTCGTTTGGGATAGACTTTTAAAGGGGTACAGAAGGGAGGCAGGGCATACAGGAACAACCAATGGGAATACAGAGGGGGCTGGATTACATCCTGTTAATTACTATTACATCCAATCTCCATAGGGTCACAAGATCAATGGAGGAGGCCTTTCTCACTGAGATGAGGGTGCATCTTAGCCTTTGGAGCCTGTCCACCAACAGGCTCTCTCTGTATCTGGGCTTTTAGGCCCAGCAGCCTCAATAGCTGCTGGTTCAGCCGATGCAACAGGTTTTATTTGAAGAATATTGAATCTATTGTTGTCAACATGGCAAATTTCCTGACCACACCAAGACGAGTGAAGTCACTATAGGGAAGGGATGCCATCCAGGGGGATCTAGACAGGTAGGAGAGGTGGGCCTGTGTAAAGCTCATGAAGTTCAGCAAGACCAAGTGCAAGGTTCTGCACCTGGGTCATGGCAAGCCCAACCAAAAATTCAGGCTGGGTGGAGAATGGACAGAGAGCAGTCCTGGGGAAAAGGGCTTGGGGATGTTGGTTGGCGAAAAGCTCAATAGGACTCAATATTGCACTTTGGGCTGCATCAAAAAGCAGTGTGGCCAGCAGGTTGAGAGGGGTGATTCTTCCCCTCTACTCTGCCCTTGTGACACCCTGTAGTCCTGCTTCCACCTCCTGGGCCCCTAATACAGAAAGACATGGACTTGTTCCCAGAGGAGGGACATGAAGTTGATCACAGGACAGGAGCACCTCTCTTATGAAGACAGAATGAGAGAGCTGGGGCTGTTCATCCTGGAGAAGAGAAACTTTCCTCTACCTCAAGGTAGGCCTGCCAGAAGGCTGGAGAGGGACTTTTCACAATGTAGTGATAAGACAAGGGGGAGTGGCCTTAAGATGAAGAAGGGCAGGTTTAGACTAGATATCAGGAAGAAATTCTTTGTTGTGAGGGTGTTGAGGCACTGGAACAGCTTGCCCAGAGTGTTTGTGGAGGCCCCATCCCTGGAGGTGTTCAAGACCAGACTGGATGGGGCTCTGAGCAACCTGATGTAGTAGAAGGTTCCCTGCCCATGTCAGGGGGTTTGGATATTTAAGGTCCATTCCAACCCAAACCATTCAATGATTCTACAACATTCGATATGAGGAAAGGTCAGCAACCTATTCAAGTGGAACACACATAAGTTCAAGCAAAGTAACAATTACAACTAAAGGTAGCCCACTAAATGTAGGTTTTGCTGTGGCTATGTGACTAAAGAAGATTCTTTCAAAGTTAGAGCTTAGAAATACTTTTTTAGACCACTGACCCAGAAGAGCTTTGCAATGTCTCTAAAGTAGCTGTTGCAATCTGTTACAGTAGATAACCTAGGAAAACTTCATTTCACAAATCAACGTCCCAATAAAATCAAACAACTCCCTTCCTAGTTGTTGTAGTTTATTGTATCATGGCCCTACTTAACGTAGTTTTAGTTGCTGTGTCATTGAGCCAATTGATTGGAATGGCTTCTCTTGAGCTTTTAATTTACACATAATCTTTGTGGAGGAGAGGTATTCAGCCTGGGCACTGGAATATAGAGTAAAGAGTAATTCTAGTTAGTCAGGAAAGTGATTTATTTGGTGTTTTTTACATCTGATTTCGATGACTCTGAGATCACATGTATGGGTTGAAACCAGCTGCAGCTTCACTGTAGGTAGAAGCACTATTGGTTGTTGGACTAATATAAATAAGGTCAGGAGTAAGTATTGAGTCTTACGTGCAAAAAAGATTCTATTAACTGTGACTTTCCCTACATAGGGATCCATACATCAGATACAGACTCTAATTGTTCTATTGTGCTCTGATGGACCAGAGCAGCTGCGAAAGAAGCTTATCCAATTCCCTAAAGCAGGGAAGGAACTTCAGTGGTGTCGGCTTTAACTTGCCTTGTCAACTGCCTTCTGTCAGAAATGAGATGGGCTAGGGGGTGGAAAAGTGACCTATGGCTGTTTGGCCCTTGTATCTCTGGGGTTTATCTTGGATGTGGGCTGTGGCTGGAGTGGCAGGAGGATGTAGTAAGCCATTTATAACAAACTTTTTCTTCACTGTGCTATTTTAGACATTCTAACCATGGATTAGTCAGTGAAATCAAAATCCTTAGGGCCTTTGGGGTGCTCTAGATTTCACTGACTTACTGTTGTCATCACTTCAGAAGCAGGTGAAAGCTCTAGGAAAGATCTCACAAATGGTTTTATTTCCATCAGTCCACAGCTGAAGAAAAACTCTAGATGCATATAGGTACAAATAGTTTCTTGTATTACTCCTAACAGGACCAATTATTTGAACAGTCTGGCTGTGTGGAAGTGGGCATGAGCCCTAGGTACTCTAAGAATCTTGTGATATGACTCATCTCACCTTTTTTAAGCCATCTGCAAGTTCAGCATTCAGATTTTTTCTCATCTAGACTCCCTGCAGGCCTTGGGATGTAGGTAGCTATGGCTGGTAACCAGAAACTCTCTCTGGAAA
This sequence comes from Melanocharis versteri, assembly GCA_013397845.1. Classification (NCBI taxonomy): domain Eukaryota; kingdom Metazoa; phylum Chordata; class Aves; order Passeriformes; family Melanocharitidae; genus Melanocharis; species Melanocharis versteri. Next base: position 5,162,087 of record VZTG01006201.1, read on the forward strand.
TGTCTGTTTTCTCTGCACTTATGACAGAGGGAGACTAGATACCTGGTTTTTAGCCTTCATTCAAAAGTGAATGATAGATTTTTGTAATTCAAACTAAAGAGATGCTTCTACAAGCAGACAGAAGTGTATTGCATTTAAAATAATTTGCTTCTCATTCTCTGGTGAAAGACAATGGGTACAGGCACAAGAAATGTGTTTTAGCCCAAGGCTATAAAAAACTTCATGCAAATTTCAGATAACTTTCAAAAATAGGCAAGCCAGAATATCAGAAAATCCTAAATTTCTCACAGCATTGTTGACTAGATAATGAAAAAAAAAAAGACTTCTTTTTAGATTTTGAGTTCAGTACTTTGGCTAAATTCCTTGCAACAATTTGTGGGGACAGGCCTAACTTCAGCAGAATTCAAAGATCGCTTAGACTTAACTTTTGGTCTGTAAGACTTTTTAATAACTTAGAAAATCTTCCCAATAGCAGCAGAAGGTTATAAAAGCAAAAGCTGTAACAAAAGCTATATCCTCTAGGGATGGACCAGTGCTTACAAGGTAAATTTGTTGCAGGCAGCAAACAAACATGAAATTAAATCAACTGCATGTGTTAATTACTTGGCTAGGTCTGTGAATGTCCTGAGAACAGTGAGAGAAAGGAAGCTGGGAAAGAGAAAACATATTCTCCTTTCATATAATTAGTAAACTGAGGGGGAAAATAAAAACATATGAAGAACATTTTCTACATAGACATTTCTTCATGAAGTCTTTCTAGCACTTACAGAAATATTGAGGGGGTGACACAGGACACACAGCATCTGCTGAGGCCCCTGCTCCTCATCGTGTGCAGGGCACAAGGGTAAGAGCATTACAGAATAGCTTGAACAAGGGGCTTCTCCCTGAAACACATCAGGCAATCAGAAGCTTTCACTTTGTGCTCTAGAATGTTCCCTATTTTGGTTCTCATGCCTTTGTGATACCAAGCTACCAGGAATGAGAGGGTTCAAAAAATGCAGTTCTGAAATCCCTCAAGATGTACTACTTCAGGGCATACTTTTCCTGGAGAGGAAAAAAGAACTAGAGAAAATCTTGGGAGGCTGATTTGGCTGCCTTTCTGAAGGCAAGTCAGCTGCCAGACTTTTATTGCTACTCAACTGATATTTCAGCGAGAATTATGTTTATTGTAAATATGTGAAGCAGATGAAGGCAATGACTCTTGAACTGGATCGGATCAGAACAGAAAAAGAAGGTCTTTTCATTCAGATAGCTCTGAAACACAAGACTGTTGTTAGCAGCATTTTTTTGACTATGTAATTTTTAAATTATTTTTTCCTTCATTAAAGAAATCCAAGGGACAATGGAGCCAGGAAGACAATGGACGCAATGAACACATATGTGGAAGAATGTTCTAAGAAAGAAGAAACACACAATTTTGGAAAGACATTTGTTGAATATTTTCCTTCACAGGTTTTGGAGGGCCAGCAAAGCAAAACAAAGACCAGTTTTCTTAGTCCTTTAGTCCGGGTCAACTTGATGCTCAACTTGACATTTGCGTTTATTCTATGGTTTTATCTGAACAGTAAAATCATAGAAGATAGAGTCTAAGCTTTTCCTGGCAGAGACTGACTTCGCTTTATATAGCAACTACCAAATTAGATATTATTGCAACAGCAATTGTAGCTTTGACATAGCATGTGCCAATTTGCTTTCCCAAATCATAGCATTTTTAGAAGTTCTATACAAGTTCAAAACAAATTCTAGCAGATATTTTAATTCACTTCAGATTTTGACCCTTTAGGGTTTACTCTAATCATATTTTCTAGCTTTATGTGATAATTTCAAGACCAATAAATTGAGTTTCTTTCACTTTATGACTGACAACTATGATTCTTACTACGTTTACAAGACTCCAGGATCTATGCTCTTAAGCAAAATGCCAATATATCATCCTGAAACAGCAAGCACTGGTAATTATGTGTTGGGAAAGCAGAAGATGACAACTCCTCACCTTCGAATGACTATATATAAATGTACATTGCAAAGAGGAAGTGTTAACTGCTTCTAAATACCAAGAGGAGTTCAATGCTGTGATTTTGTGTCAGCCTTAAAGGAAAGATCCACTCACTACTCTATATAACATTTAATCAAGTACAAATGGTTTTGTGGTATTCCTTCTTCCTAGTTCTCTGTCTCTTTCCTTTATGCCTTGGGGATACTTTCCTCCTCTGCAAGAATATTAAAGTAAATATATATTCTCAGATTTCAGAGAGCAGTAATTACAGAATAGAGAGATCAAATTTCCACAGCTTGTAATTTTCATTACTTCATCTCTTGCTCAGTGATGTGAGCAGACAAGCTCCAAAAAACAGCTGAAGCCTGGTGTGGAGGACTGATTTTACCATGGGAAGAGGAGGGGGGATTAAGTGGGGTGTAAAGGGCTTGAGAACAGATTCAGATGCACAGAAGAGGTGCAGAGAGGCTGAAGGAGTGATACTGCAGAGGGGCATAATTTTTGACATAAACCCACAGAATTAACTTCTCTTTTGATCACCAGGCCCTTGAGAACCCTAGTTAAACTGGTTGTAGGAGAGAAAATTGGTGGTGAAACAACCCACTCTCTTCACCCTTTTGAGGCGGTGTAGGGTATCCTGTTCTCCTGTTCCCAAATGTGACAGTGTTATTTCTCAGACAGAAATCTCACATAACTGGGATCAGCAGATTTTTAGATACATGCATTTGAAAATGAACAGAAATAAAAAGACAATAGTCACCCTTCTGTATGCTCCTGAAATCCCAGACCCCTCACTCTTCTTTTTGAATTCAGCAGGGTTAGAGGTTTCCGTATATTTCCACGTGGTCATCTCCAAAGATCAGATGGGATTAGATGGTGAGGAGACATTTAAACCCTTGGTTCCTTCATTTCCATTGACACTGTCTGTGAAGAGGAGTGATCCCATTAGATCTATGCTTGCCTCAAGGTGTTCCCTACTTCCTCTCTGAAAGTGGGAGGACAACGAACACAGGAGAATTACTGTAGGAGCATGAGCCTAATTATGAACATGGTCCTCTCTGGCCTCAATATTCCCCACTCATTTGGAGGTCCAAAATAACAATGTCCCATACTGCATTTAAATCCCCAGAGACACCGAAGAGGAAGGCAATAGTTTTGAGGGTTCTCATCAAAATCAATACAAAACATAATTCAACCTAGCTGAAAACTCTCCATATGAATTTATATGGCATTTTGAAGCGCAGTGCCTGGGAGTCAGTTCTAGACCTCAAAGTTCCTCATCACCAGGCACTGACAAACAAAGGAAAATGTAGAAAGAAAAAAACCATCTCAGACTGAAACTTGATAAGCCTTTTAGTGCAGAGAAACCCAGTATTTGGACAACAGAGTCCTTCAGAAGCAGCAGTCAAGGTGCCCTCCTGACGGAGGGTTTGAAAAATATGGTATAATTTGCTGCAGTCCCATGTGGGGCTACAAGATACTCATCTGGAATTTGTAACAAGCAGGGCTTACCTCTAGCAAATTCCACTCCATGAAACACCAGTGGGCCCCACAGCACAACTGATGGCCTCAAATGTCCTTGTCCCATCTTCCCTCTTATCCTTCATAATGGAGGCTTCCATCCCTTCATTTTGAGTTGGGTTTGTTGGCTGGTGTGTTGGCTGGTCTGGCTGAGGCACAGTTTTCCTTCCTGATCTACATGCACACAAGATAAGCAGGATGGAATTTGCCAGCATATCAGCTGGAATTTGCAATTATAATTTGTCACTCTCTCCTGGCCCAGTCTTGCTCTTAAAATCCGTTCAGAGTCCACAGATAGAAAAAAACCCCACACAACCCTTTGCTTTATTCCTTAGTCATAGAAAATCCCTGACCTCAGTTGCCCACACTGTCTTCTGTTTAAGATCTTGGCCCATCAGTAATGAGTGTTCATGTGTGTATGTACAGTTACAGGTAAAGCTGACATCCATTGTGTCGTGTCAAGACTCTTGAGGTGCACACAAAGATCCATTTGACTGTTGCCTTACCTTGCTGGGAAGATGGGAGGTGTCACCGTATCTGCACATGAAAGACGTGCTCTCTTGGACAGAAAGTTGGATCATAAGTTGTAGACAGCTCAAGGTACTGAGATGCTGCTGGACATCTGACACTTTAAAGATCCTTGTACTTAGGATTCCTGTGGTAGAACACCATCCTGTACCTCACTGCAAGCTCCCACATGAGCCAATGTAGCAGACACCGTGTGTCTCAGGATGTAGTTTAGTTCCTGCCCTGATACACCTTATCATCTCTGCAGTCTAGCTGGTGTCTCTTGCAGTGCAGTTACCTGGTGACTTGGATACAGGAAGAAATGCATTTGAAATTTAAACAGATAGACAGAGCTAAGGTCAAACTGATGTGAAAGCAGCAAGGGCTGGATTGAGCAGTGGAGGGCAGGATGGAGCAGGAATACCTGGGCTGGTATCACCAGCTCCACTGTTGGGATACATGTCACTCCATGGTGTCAGGTTCTAGCAGCCTTGTCCTGAATAGTGACCTCCACTCTGTAAGAAAGATGGGGACAAACTTTTTAGCAGGGCCTGTCGCGACAGGACGAGGGGCACTGGTTCTAAACTGAAGGAGGGAGTGGTTTAAATTAGTTATAAGGAAGAAGTTTTACACAGTGGGGATGGTAAAACACAGGCACAGGTTGCCAGAGGGGTGGTAGATGTCCCGTCCCTGGAAATATTCAAGATCAGGCTGGACAAGGCTCTGAGCAGCCTGATCTGTGAGACATGTCCCTCTGCACATGGCAGGAGGGGTGGACTAGATGCTCTAAAATGTTCCCTTCCAACCCAAGCCATTCTAAGATTCTGTTTGAGAGACATAAATAGGGGGAGTGCTTGTGGATGAATGTTCTAGGCTGTGATTTTTCCAGTATTTTATTTAAATGCATCAACTTGCCTTGTGTGTCATCTCCACAGCTGCTAAACTCTAACTGGTTTGGGAGGATCACCAGCTTCGAAAAGGAGAGACAAATTGGGTACCACAGTGGCATCACTTAAAGACTTTTCAGAATTCTTACAAATCTTTACAAATCAAGTCTTTGCCTATCCTTTCCAAACAGAGGGAGAGGAGGAAAAAGAAACAGAAAAGGGGCCTAAGCAGGGAAGTCATGCTCCCCTTTCCCTTCTGTGAAGCCCTTTGCTGGTGGGAAGCTGGGCGGGAGGGTTAAGCGGGCACCAAGGCGCCCCGGAGCTGAGGGGCACCGCCTCTCCACGCCGCCTGCTCGGGATGCTGCGGGGGCAGGGAGGGCAGCAGGGACAGCCCCCGCAGCCTCCACCGGCCGATTGGCTCCTCTCCCTGCCCCGAGCATCCTCCCGAGCAGGGCGGGGCTGTGGCGGTCCCGGGCACGCCACTGGATGGCAGCATGGCCCCGCCAGGGACCGGCGGCTCCGCCGGCTGCGCCCGCAGCCCCCGCACCGCCCGCACCCCCCGCA